>WSZQ02082395.1:0-16792 GCA_019419845.2 Weissflogia rhopalogaster
ATAAGAAGAAGAATTCACTTTACTATGCATCACCACCGAGAATCGAACCCGGGACCTCGTGGTCAGTAGCCATAGACACTGCGCCACTTGACTGGACACGGCAATGGGAATGGTAATAGGAATGGGAAAGCGTACGTGAATGTGAATGTCGTTGAGCTTGGAAAAAGGTCTGGCAGAATGGGATTGGAATATTGGATGGAAATGAAACTGTGATTTGGATTAGAAATGGATGGCTATAGGTTATAGGGAGCCAGGGAGGGACCAAGCCACTTAGGAACTGCAACCAGATTTGATCTATTCTTCGGTCCCTAATGGAATAGTAAATGAGAAAGGGGATCAGGAATAGCAATGGGTATGCCATTGGGAATGGAAAATGGAATCGAAATTTGATAACCTAGTACAACCAGATTTGATCTATTGTTGGGTCCCTAATGGGATGATGACTCCCCTTTCTCAGTCACCATCCCATAAAGGGGATCAGAAATGTCAATAGGTATGTCATTGGGAAAGAAAAATTCGAATCGTAATTAGATAAGGGCATGTGAAATTGGTATATGATTCGTACGGAGAAATGTGAAATATCACTAGGAAAGGTATATCACTGGGAATATCTTTGGGAATTTGAATGGCATGGCGAATGGTATTGGGAATGGAAAAGAAAGAGGCACGGTATTGTAAGTGGGAATGGGGATATCTTTAAGTTGCGAATAGGAATGAATAGGAGTATATTTGGGATTGGTATTGCAAATGGGAAGTATGATATCCTAGGGATTGAGAATAGGACTGCTAATAACCAACTCTTCCACTGCTAGGTGGCACCCTGGGGACAGAATCAAATGCTTGGGTGTACACTTTGATGGAAAGGGAAAATACAGGGCACACATCGACTATATTGTAAAGAAAGCGAACAATGCAGATGGACAGTTAAACCGGCTTTTCCGTGAAAAAGATGGTCCGCGCTCAAGCAGAATACGACTAATTGAAAGTTGTTAACTCAACAATCATATATGCCGCACCTGTATGGCATGAAGCAATGAATCAGAGGAGGCAAAAATAATCTTTACTAGCAATACAGAGAAGGGTAGCTATTGCTGTGGCCAACTTGTACAGCACTATCTCTACGGCTGCGACCTTCGTTATAAGCGAAATAGCACCTGCTGATCTACAGGTTAATGAGGCTCGGCAGGCTTGGGCGACGAAACGTAAATCTCAGGCAAATCGCTACATAGAAAACTGGCAAACCCAATAGGAGGGTAGCACTAGTTGCAAATGGACAAGAGATTGTATAGGGATCTAGATCGGCCGGAAATATGGGTTAACAAACTACTGGCTACCTCAGATCGAGTAAACATCAACATCCGCATCAACAAATCTTAATCAGTAACCGCTGAAATCTTAATCGATCCGAAACAATAATATCCGAAATGTTGAGGTGTCAAAATCGACACGGCGCGGCGCACGTGTTCCGCGACGAACAAAGAATTTGTCGCGCCAGCATTTTCACCGGTATTTATAGTCGATCATTTCCCAACAATTTTCAGTCAATCCTGGACCAGAGGCCGTTAAGTGAAGGCGTGGTGCGTGACCTCAAAGGGGAGCACTAGTTTCTAAAAGCTTTCTACTCGGTCGCAAGAGGCAGCACAGTAGCGGAAACACGAACATGACCGAACGTACGACAATTGACGATTGAAAACATATGCTTCCGAAGCGTTTCTCGCTCAGCAATTTTCGTTCACTCTTGGGTATTTTCCACAGATGTTTTCCATCAGCAGTTTTTTGGTTCTCGGTGTTGCTTTTCTTGCAGCTTGTTTCCCCTCAAGATATTTTCCGCTTCTGGCGTTATATAAACTTTTGAAATGTCTCGATGTGCATCAATTTCTTGTGGAAAGATGAGGGAAGAAGGTGTTTCTTTACATCGCTTTCTAACAAATAATCAATATTTAAAGTTATAATTAACAGCTGATGAAGGCACTCCGTTTGCCGAAGAAATCCATCCCTTTGTAGATTTGCCCGTGGAGATAAATTCTGAAATCCATGAGTTTTGGGTCCGACTTAAGAAAGACGCACTGTTTCAATAGGTAGCTGCCGGCATTCGCAGCTTTCAAAGAACTACATACGAATATACAGAAGGATCAAACTGATATCAATCCAAGGGCGTTTAACCAGGACGCTTTGGAGATTTTTTGGAGGAGTAAGAACGTATTCGCGACAACAATCCCACCTCAACAACCTTTGGGAATGCACCCGCATGGAGCAAATTGTGAAAAATGTTTATACATGGGTGTTGTGCGAATGTGAATAGTTATTCGAAAGACAAAGATGAACGTTTAAACAGTTTGAATGATTCTGTTTTTGTGAAAGCGAGAAGGATGAGTGAAAAGCTTAGGCGCAGTAAATGTGCTATCTCTAGATTAAAGTTTATAATTGTAAATAGATTTGTAAATATTGTTGAAAATATATCATTTTATTCATGTAAATATTCATGTGTATTTTATTAAAATTAAAATTTCCTGAAGTATTAAAAAGTAATACGCGATGGTTGCATAATTTTACTTTAGTTTCCTACTCGGTCACGAGGGGCGTTAGATCAAACAAGCCGCATCGAGTAGCGCATCTTATATGATCTGTGTTCTGGACTCCGGCCACGGCAGCCGTCATCATCTGCAACATCATCTTCTGCAGCCACCCGTCTTCACCTGGAGGCCATTGCCACCAATGAGTCCACCACCACTCAGTCCGAGTCAGTTCGACAACGAAGTCCGTCAACAGCGAGCCCGACAGCAGCTGTCGCTACCAGAGAGTCCACACCGAGTCCCTCACCGGCCGTCTCCACCGACTACTCCGACGCCAGTAGCCGCCACCAGCGATTTCGCCACCGAGTCCGCCTTCGTCAACTGCCTGGATCACCACGCTAATCTCCTTCATTTTATATCTTTTATTTCATGTATTGTGGTATAATAAATCCCACGGGTGTTTCGGGAAGTACCTATACCGCATTAAAAAGAGAACAACCCCCGAATGATTCTACTGCAGAGAAACTGATACCCCTGAACATGCCTTCTTCTCGTGCAAGAGGTGGAAGTACAAGAAGCTATCAGCTGACAAAATGCTCAGCGAAACGCTAATTATGGAGGATACTATTTCGACAGTGATAGAAATAGAAATATATTGGAACGCCGTGATTACCTATATCAAAGAAGTATTTACTGAAGAGTTAAGGAGGATCAATTAATATGAGGAACAACGAGCTACACAATCTAACCCAACGTAAACATGAACATCTGATATGCCAAAACTTGTCATTTCGGGTGGGGTGATATTGTCATTGATATTTATATTCGTAGTATTATATGTATATATTTTTAAATACAATTAACGGTGTTGACTGTCGGATGTTGATAAAACATGTTGAATAATATGGCACAGAAAAGAAACACTTTAAACACAGTTTTACAAGAACACTTGCACCTCACCAACAGCGCGGGGAATCACCAATGTTCCGCGCTCGCCGAGCACCTCATCAATTCTAGCCACACGTGTTCAATTGACGACCTAAAAATTCTTTATCTCTTAAATGAGCAGCTAGACTTACTATTACGCTCTTCTCTCACCCGAAATATTGTCCTCCTAAATATTTTTGTATAAATATGCGAACGCACTTTGTCAATTGTTAGTACCTAATAATGTGTGTTTAAAGTATGTCGTTTCTGACCGCCGTGATCTTAGCACAACAAAATAATAGGGCTAGCACAACTTTTTAAATGGGAAATTATATTGGAAAGTTGTAATTATTGATCCGAATGTATTACTCTAGTGAAATTAACACCGTTTATTGCAAATTGAAAGACAAATTCATTGGTGTTAAGAAATTGAAGATAGCTCCTGCTACACTATGGAAAACATGTAAATGAAAATTCAGTTATTCCCATAAGAAAAACATTGTGGCGATACTAAAATCAAAAAGAAAGGGGTTTAAAGTAATTGAAAACAATCGGGAAATATCGTCCAGGGAGGACTGCACTCTCTCATTCATCATCAATTGTCTTCACCCGTATTTGGAGATATGATACGCTATGCATGGTTCACATCAAACCTATGCGATGAGAGGGATGTATTTTTGAACGTAAACGAAGTTTGTTTCAACATAGAAAATTTGAAAGTTCCATGTGAATGTAGAAATACATCATTTATTAGACGCGCTAGATGTACGAAAAATTTATGTTTCGGTTGTTTTTATGATATGTATCATCCATTATATTGTGAAAATATTGCTAGCGAATAAATAATAATTGTAAATTGAAATCACCTACTTTACATTAACAATATTTAACAATCGAAGAAAAAAAAAGTTTCATAAAACAGGCACCGATCCTCTGACCCTCAGCTACGCGGCTCTACCAACCGACTTTCACCGGCCGTTTACAGGACCGTCACCGATAAGGTATATAAACTTGAATGCATATTTTCAAACTCCTTTTAAAGGATAATACCTGGATAGTGCGTCGTCTCGCTTTAACAGGCATTGTTCTTAGGCCTATTCTACATGTCTACCAACTTTCATTAAAATTCCAGCGGACACAGTGCGGGAGGGTCGCACTTGTCAGTAGGTAGCAACAGCGAACGTTTCCATTGTTCAATTTTTCATCAATTGTTAAATTTACAAATATTTGTTGTTACTATAGTTAATACCATGAGCTCCATCTTTCATTTTTCTTTTGTTTAAGATCAAACAGGGCAATGAAATATAACAAAATTCTACACATTCTGGACTTAATTAATTAGTAATTATGTCATGTTCGGAACCAATAGATGGATAATTAAAAACTGCATTCGAATGTGTCATCAAAATTTACATATTTTCTATTATTTTAAAGTTTTCATTTGGATTATTATTCACGGTTGTTAAAAAAAATAAAGATCGGTCGCACCACATAACGTCCCCTTAACTTGCCACTTGCGGCTTTGACAAAAGACACACGCCGACAACTATGCTCGAACGCTGAGATGGATTTAAAAATTGTGCTAGCTATCACAGAAAATCTTCTATAAATCACAGCCATTAATGCAATTTATATGCAAATTTGAATAATTTAATTACATTAAAAGCTCAAAAGCATTTGAAATTAACATAATTTTTTTTGCAAATTTTAATACGAATCTAGTGGTGTTAATTAATTCAAGCTAGCTTATGCGTCACTATTGAAAATATGCAACTGATTATTAAATTTTCAACAAATGTAATATAAAATCATTGGAATTACTTATTTAAAATTGAAAATAAATAGCAATAGCATAGGAAGTTTAAAAAAATATACCAATTTAGAATCGTCTTGAAAATACCTATCAACCTGAGAAAAAATAAACACTCACCGAAAACTCCTGCCAAATTCCTTTCTTTTTGATTTTACTATCGCCACAATGTATTTCTTATGGGAATAACTGAACTTTCATTTGCATGTTTTCCATAGTATAGCATGAGCTATCTTCAATTTCTTAACACCAGTGAATTTGTCTTTCAATTTGCTATAAACGGTGTTAATTTCGTTAGAGTAATACATTCGGTTCAATAATTACTACTGCCAATGTGATTTCCCATTTAAAAAGTTGTGCTAGCCCTATTATTTTGTTGTGTTAGGATCACAGCAGTTCTTTTCTGTGCTAAATTATATTTTTAAAAGTAAAAAAAAGCAGAATTCTGAAAAGGGAATAGAATTTTTTTTTAGAAAACTGAAAATGAGTTGAGATTTCATATTGGAATTGGAATAAGTTCTGCATTAGCATTAGTATAAGATGTGGGATTTCAAGTAAAATTGGAATTAAAGTTTCTTGTATTGAATTTTACTGCATTAAAAAGAATTGAAATTAAATAAAACCTACATACAATACAAAAGAGAAAATATGAACGAAAAATTAAAGTAATTATCACATTTAAAAACAATTTACGAGTCATTAGTGGCGTACGCAGCTGTTTTGCACACGCTGCGATTACTGCGTGCAATTTCCCGTCGTCGTCATCGTCATCGTCGACGAACGAACGTACATTAGCCGAAGCAAGACAAGTCGCAACAAGACTTGAAACAAAATCACTTGCGCTTGCTGCGCTCATATTAGGAGCACTTTATGGAAAAAGTCGGCCCCGACCACCAGCACTGATTATCTAATTGTCGAAGAAATCGAAGTGCACGCGCACGTAAATGGCATTTTTAACTACCGGCAGTGGCCAAGTTTTAATTCTGATGCCGGGGCACTTCTTATCAAATGCAGCCGGCCGCTCCATGTGTGCGTGTTTTTTCATAGCAAATGACTGCGAACAGTGGTTACATATTTAAAGGATTAATTATAATTTTAAAAATCAGCCTTTCCATTACTAGAGTTGCAATTATTTTCGTCTTGGGCGGTTTATCGTGTTTATTACTGTGAATTAAGGCAAATTATATTTTTTTTATTAAGAAAAAAATAATACGTTCGGACTTTTTAGGGATTTTAAGGATTTTACATAAAATACTATAGGAAATTATAAAATTGAGATAATTTTAAAAATATTACAATTCCTTCCTACTGGTTGATTTGTCATTATTTTCTTCTTGTGGGGTTTTAAAGCACAAAAAAACGAAAGCAATTCAGGCAAATAATTCACATTAGCAACAGTATAATGATCAATTCTTCGAAATGGCGAAATAATATCTCAATTGATTCAAAAACTCTTCGTCTTAAGCTGGCCATGCGTAATTTTCAAGCATTCAGTACAAGACTGAAACGAAAAAAAAAGCATACAACGATGAAGAAGAGCCGTTTGATAATTCCAGTCACGCATCGCTCATCGCACATTTGTTGTATGTGTGGTGTGTGTGTGTGTGTTTTTTTTTCTTTTTGCCGCGAGTGAAACTTGTAAACTCATGAATAATCTTTAATGCGATCGTTTTACGTTTTCTCCGCGTTCTGGGAGAGAACGTTGTGCGATGCGCGATCGCGCTTGCTTACAACAAAAACGGCCCTGAATCTCTCTGAAGCAATGACATCGAGAAATATTACGAACAAAGAACACGCACGCGAAACATGAAAGGTACACGAGTTTTTCCACGTTTTCCACCGATCAAACTATTAAATTAATCAATGTCTCTTTTGATACAATTAGTTGTTTTTAACGTATTCAGTTACTGGGCTTTCATTCTTAGTTTGAATTGGTAATAATTGTTTCATAATTTCTTTGATTGAGACGCTCGTATTTCTAGACAACAAAATATTACAGTTTTTAAGATCATTTCATCTGGAACATTCTTTATGTTTTACTTAGTTCTACGATGCCGACAGATCCAAAAAGTTTCAAACAAAACATTTGGAAGATGTGTAAAACTAAACTCTCTCAATTTTTTATGAGAAAAATGTTATCGCCAAGTAATTTGTTATTTACATTTACAAGTAATTTAATTATTTACATTAACTTAGAAAAATATAAAATATCTGGTGAATATATAAAACTTTTTGCACAGAAGATACAAACATTTTTTTTATCAATGTTTTACAAATTTAGTTTAATTTCGTACAATGTACATTTCCGTAATAGAATTGGAATGTGGGGGTCAAATTGCATATTTGGTAGTCAGGCGGCAAAAAGCCAAAAATATTTATTTCCGTCTATAGCGTTGCGATAAAATCAACTAAAAATCTAAATTTACAAATATTAAAACATTCCAGAAGGAGAGCCGGGGCCCCCTGCCCTAAAATATTACGATATACACAAATATTTCATTCCATTTTCGCGTTGGGCAGGTCTTGCGATCACTTTACATTAAGATTCCGCATACGGTAGGTTTAACAGGATGGTAAAGGCTAACATGTATTTCTGTTTATATTAACAATGTTATGTTGTTGAGAATTTGCTTTTATAATAATTCGCCAGGTGGTTTGTCTACCTCGTGGAATTGAACCCCACCCATCAACGTGGCTGCCGAGATGGGCTGTTTAGTTAGGTAAAAGTATACAATAAAAAGATTTTTAAAACTTTTGGTTAAACTTTTACAACGCCAAAAAAGCGAACATAGTTTACGTAACAATTTGACGACGAAACAGTGTAAAATAAGTGGGAAAATATAAAATAATAAAAGTGTAATTGATTCCAACATTTGGTAAAAGGACACTTAATAGTGACAAAAAAAAAACCAAAAGTATAAAAGAACCTGCAAAAGTTTGAAGCGTCTCACAATATGTCAAATAGGGCTGCCCCTCCGTGGATATAAAGAGAGTAGTGCATTCATTGCACGACAACGACAACGAATATTTTAACAGACATTAGCGAACAATGGGCAGTGCAATTCTAAGTTAGAATTCTTACACAACGCACTTTGCAGTGAAAAGGCCAGCACAGGGAAAGGCATGAACGAGCATACCAGTCACTGGATTGAGTCTATGCTCAAAGGTAGGCAAATCACTGTCGACCTGCAGGTAATACGAGCTACTGTCATCACCGGTAGGGGTGCTCACATGGGGGTGTTCTCTCACCTCTTCTATGGTGTTTGGTGGTTGACGATCTGCTAGATACCCTGTCGAAGGCAGGGTACAAGACGAGTGGCTATGCAGATGACGTAGCCATCGTTATAAAAGGGAAATATGATACAGCGTTATCTTCCCTCACTCAGGGGTCTTTAACCAAGCTTTACAAGTGGTGCCATCGAGAAGGGTTCAACATCAACCCGGCAAAAACAGTTATCGTCCCTTTCACACGGAAAAGGAAAACGGTCATACGTCCGCCTAGTCTGAAAGGTGCGACGATAGAATACTCCAGGCAAGTTAAGTATCTAAGCATTACCCTGGATGCCAAGCTAAACTGGTCTAACCACATTGAGAAGACACTCCAGCTGGAAAAAATGGGGTACTGCAACCGCGAATGATATACTGGCTGAATGTCATGGCTATATCTCCAATTATCACATACGCCAGCGAAATATGGTGGTAGAAAACGAAGGAAAAGACAACGGCGCGGAAGCTGCAAAGGCTTGTCTGCCTTGGAATTATGGGGGCGAGATATACGACCCCTACTTCTGTATTTTCAGCCCTATTAGCCATTCCGCCCCTGCCAATCGCCATTGAAGGCGCAGCCATTAGGAGCACCCTGAGACCCTGGGACTATCAAGATCAAGTAGTAGGTTCGGCAAGAAAGCTAGCAACACGTGCGTCGACTGCACACTCGAAGCAGTTGACACCCCAGAACACACACTATCCATCTGCCCTGCATGGGCCAAGGAACGGGAGGCAACCGACTGCAGCAGCTGCGCACCGGAGCTTCTAGGGAAGGGCATCGTCGAATCTAAGGAAAACTGGCTAGCGATGGTTCGCTTCACCAAAGGAGTCATCACAAAAAAAACAGAGAACGGAAACGCACACTCAGCTGACAGCCCTGTCGCACTGACGGAATGCGTATTTCGCGATACACATCGCTATGGGGGTGCGCACAACACAATCCATAGTAGCCACCTTCTTCAGAAGAGACACTTGCTCCGGTTAGCTAGACGCCGGCAACATCCCATAAAAAAAGATCGAGTAAAGGATACTCCGAGATGCTGAGTAGGACTGGCTTCTCGTACATCGGGTTCCCAATGGATAATATAATCCCGGTATACGACTTCAACTGCGGTGGCGATTTGCAGTGGCGATTAAACCGCGACCGGCCGCCATTTCCGAAGTCGAGAGCATAACCGATGTCAAGAATAATATGATCTGGTATTCGGACGCATCGGTAAAGGGGATGAACCATGGCCTTGGAATTCACGGGCCAAATTGGAACGAATCCATTGCCGTTGGCAAGGCCCCTTCCATAACTCAAGCAAAAATCAGGTATGTGCCCAATAGTGCCTTAAAAAGCTCTACAAGGGTAAATGCATCTATATCATGACAGACTGCGAAGCGGTGTAAGTCGACGGTACTGCAAAAATGTGCTCAATTCAGTGGGTGCCTGCCCACGAAGGTATTGTAGGCAATGCTAAGGCGGACATGATAACCAAGAAGGCAGCAGAAACCACCTTCCATTGCCATGAACCAACCTGTTGATTATCAAAATCCACAGCGAAGGAATGGTTCGTGCCAGTAACAAGACCGCCTGGAGGAACGAAGACGGTCCTAGGCAGGCCAAAAGGCTGCTCGATGTATCACACAACAGAGCCCAAGAAATTATAAAGCTGAAAAAAAGCGTTTTAAGTCTACTTGTTAGCCTACTGACCGAGGTCATGCCGAGGTGTTGTACTACTTAGACAATATTGGCAAAGGCGACCTCACAAGCTGCAGACTATGTAAATCGGAGGTAGAAACGACCGAGCACTTACTCTGCACTTGTGCATCCCTAGCACCTGAAAGACTTTCTCTTGCTAGGCAGCGAGCAGCTAAGTCTCGCTAAATTCAATTGGAAGTCGATCAAGCAGATTCCAGCCTTCTCAAAGGTTATCTCCGTTATTGGCACATAGTATTGGTCCATGCACAATAGACCATAGTTGGTCGCAGTGCTAGTGGCGTTGACCGCCCCGAATTAATTAAAAAAAGGCCAATTTGATCTCGCTGCTGGAAGCTGCTAACTTCTTATCGGTTAAAATCTTCTCTTCCGGCCAGATTACATTCTCACCGTAAATAACTATCTAAAAATGATACAGATACGACTTATGTAAAAGTAAACGTCTCAACATTTTTTACAAGAATAACGCCTCGGTAATTAATGGGCAATTATTGATTTACACACGGCATACACGAATGACGCACTTCTGGTGTAATTAGCAATTTCCTAAGCCAACAGGTGTTTCTCGCTTCGTATTCCTATGCGTGGCGAGCCAGTGGTGAGCGTCAATCACCGGGAAATCACAGACACTCACACAAATACACACAACACACACACGCGCGCGCAGCACAAACTTTTCACGGTTTAATCGGCAAATAAGCGACCGATCGCGTTTAGCCGCCTAGAAACTCTCGCTGGCTGGCCGATAAACTATCGCACATGCTCACTCACTGACACCACAATTTGCTATTATATTTATACGCACCATAAATTGCGAGCGCCAACGATCGCACAATATCCTCCGCTGCCATCTGCTAAGCCAAGCAAGCCCACATTTGCATTGCTGTTATTTATTTAATAGCGTCGTCTTATTAATCGAGCGCGAGCACATCAGCACAACTCCGCAAGCTACTGATGCATGGCGTCCGCGGTTCTACGAAATGCATGTGCGAGAATTATAATCACCATGCTTCATTAAATACGTAATACGCGAAATACGCGTGCATGCAACTGGCGGGTTTAAAAACTTTGAGTAAGTTCACTGTAGTGTTAATAGATGGCGCTTTGTGTATTAAAATACATTTCTTTCGTTAACTGTTTAAGTTTGCGTTTAAGTTTTATTACTTTTTTTTTGTGTATTATTTTATTTACTTGTCTGACGTGTTTATTTCTATTAATATTAATTTTCTTTACGTATCTATGGCAGAGTTATTATTTTTTCAATGAAATAACTGTTGGAATTTTATGGAAATGACAAATAATTGAAATTTACTGCGCTTTAATGAAGTATTGAATATTATATTAAAGTTTTACATATTATCGATTTAAAAGTTTAAATTTCTTGTAATTTCATCAGTAATTTTGCAATTTTTATTTCTTTTCACCCTAAGAAATGGGAGATTAAGGAAACAATAAGTAAAAAATCAAATTACGAAAACAACAAAGTTTAAAATATGTGCGAGTGATAAAACTGGGAATATATCACTACAACGTATAAATTAACTAGGAAATTTATAAAATTACGAGTAAAATTTAAAAAAATGCCTAGAAAAAGTGGAAATATATATAATCTAAATACTTGTGTACCTTTTTAAGGATAAAAGTGGAAAATAACATGTAAAATTGTATGATAATTTAGTAAAAGAGTGAAATATCTAGAATAGTATATTAGTACAACGAGTATGGGGTCATAAGAATCAGTAAAGTATGTTCCGTGCGAGCTGAAGACTATACTTGATATTAATAATCAAATTAATTAATTAATTTATCAAAAACAATACTGAAATGTGTACATTATACAAAATGAGTAGAAAAAATGTAAAAGTATATGACAAATTGTAATATAATTTAATAAATCTAACTATGTAATTATAGAAATAGTATGAAAAAAAAAACTGAATAAAGTTTCACGTATAATCTTTCTGATTTAAAATAAACAGAAAAAGTATAAATTAATTTATACTCAACTGAATAGACTCAATAAAGAAATAAAAAATTTAGTTTCCCAATACAAAGAACACAAATGGGTTGCTTTCTGTGAGGATCCGGAATCTGAGAAAAACTATAGCAAATCATACTGGTCTAAAATTAAACGTGTTTCTAAATACAAGAACACTCTTAGCGTAGGGTCCCTACAAGTTCAAGGCATAACACACTCGTCCAACGCTGGTAATTGTGAAATCCTAGCTAATCACTTTAAAAAAGCATTCTCTACGCCGCGATACACATTATTAGACCCTACAAGTGATGATAAAGTAAAACAGTGCTACCATAACTTTACTAATATACTAACTGACAACAATGCACCCGAAATCTCTGAAGATTAGTACCATGAGGTATTACTATCTGGAAAGAATAACTCTCCAGGTTTAGATTTCATAACGAGAAAACTACTCCGCGAACTTACATCGAGCGTCCATTCACACATTATCAAACTTATGAACTTGTGCATGAAATCCAAAATCTTTTCGACAATTTGGAATCATAATCGCAATTCCCAAAAAGAGTGAAGATACTTCCAATCCAGCATCATATAGATTCATCACACCTGTTACCTGTACTGGGCAAAATATTCGAAACAATCATGAAAAATGAATTTGGTTTATTGTCAGCCACAAATTTCCTGCTTTCTAGTTTGGATTTAAGCCTCTCAATTCCGCTATCCACCCTCTATTTATCCTTACTCACAACATACAGATATCGCATCTGCAAAACAGACACACTTCAGCCCTATTCCTAGAAATCAACAAAGCTTTTGATTCCGTATGAGATATGGGAATTCTCTATAAAATGTTATAATAAAATGTTAGATATACCCAGCTATTTAATCCAACTTACAAATTCATTTCTTTCTAATAGAATGCAGCAAATAAAAGTTAATAACACTCTATCCCATCCCTTTACTCCATCTCTAGGGGTCCCCCATGGTTTCCCCCTTTCTCCGTTGTTGTATATTATTTTCTGTTTCGATATCCCCCAATCTCCATTATCTTCCACATATATTCTACAGTACGCAGATGACACAGCCATAAAATCACACAACAATTACTTGAATAAAAGCTGCGAACAACTGCAATCGCACAGTGATGAGGTAAACAGATGGCTTCAGAAATGGCATCTTTCCATTAACGAGAAAAAATGTCAACTATTACTTCCGTACCATCGCATAAATGATAACTCTCCTAATATATCCTTAAACAGATCTTTAGTCCAAGTATCTCCTTTTATAAAATATTTAGGAATAGTGTTCGACTCCAAACTTCCATTAAAAAGACATGCATCAAACATTAAGGCACAAGTTATAGCACGAGCAAAACATTTCCGAAGCTTAACATTTACAAATAAAGGGGTTTCGACAAAGAGTGCAACAAAAATTTATAAAACAATTTGCAGACCTCTTCTTGACTATTCGTGCATACTAATGGCTAATACTAATAAAACCTCCCTGAAGAAAATAAGTACTGCGGAGACAACTTCGCTTAGAATCATTACTAAACTTAGGCATCCCAGAAATCATTTACATAATCCCCCAAATACATTGCTTTACGAAAAATGTGCTATACTCCCCATAGAACACCGTTACCTTGAATTGCAGGAGAAGTTCAAAATGAAAATACAAAACTTTGCAATTGTAAATGACGCTTGCATACGATCCACCATTCCAAATCCACCTAAATTCAAAACAACTTCACATCCGCTACACTACCATTACTACAATATAAATTTAAAATACTCTTTAATTTCTATTAAACGTCTCTATTAAAGGTTTATGTTCATCTATTTTTATTTTCTTTCTGCTTGTTTGTAATTCAAATTTTTCATTTATACAATTACATAATTCATTTGTTTTATTAATTTGTAAAAAAACAAAATGTACATTCTCGGCGGAAAGACCTTAAAGGTCGATAGCATTTCACCCATAAGTGAATAATCAATTTTATTGGTAACTTACTTAGCTTGTTAGTATATATGTTAAAAACGTTATGTTTAAATACCATAACGTAAAATGGTAACGTTTTACACTTTTCCTAAGTCAGTAGAAGTCTAAAAAAGAAAATAAAACTAAAAAAAAAATCTATATCTCCTGGAATAAGTAAATCGATCCGATTGGTCGATAGACAGGAAAATATAATTATACATGTTTAAATTTTTTTTAAATTTAAAATTAATGAAAATAATAACATTTTACATATTCCCTAAGTCAGTAAAAGTCTAAAAAAATTAAAGGAAAATAATATATTTCCTGGAATAACTCAATCGATTGAAGTTATCTGTAACTATTATCCACGTAGAATTTCTCTCAATAAATCAGTCGATTTAATATTTTTCAAAATTATAATTGTAAACTATTAAGGCGGAAAGACCAACTGGTCGATAGCCTGAAAAATATATTTATACATATTTAAAATTAAAATTTTGAAAATTTAAAATTAATGAAAATAAGAACATTTTGCCCACCCGGGCAGCACAGTTGGTAGTGCTTCGGTCTACGGTGCAGGCGGACGGGGTTCGAGTCCCCGGGGTGGGCACCCACAAGTGTGAATTAATTTATTATATTAATTCACACTAAATTCACACTACAAATCCACATTCAAGAAAAAGCCACTTCAATTAATGTCACACATTAATCATGAATCACATCATAAGATGCAACACACAATACACTCCATGCAACATCAGCAACATCACTTTCATCACAACATCACAATAACAACAACAAAAACATTGTAAACTTCACATATATACATATCATGTACTAAGAAAAACAATAAACACAAATTGTATATAAAAACGGCTGAAGGACCAGTTAGGTCGATTGCCAGGTCCGCGGACCAAATACAATATTATTTTAATAACATTTTACATGTTCCCTAAGTCAGTAAAAGTGTAAAAAATAAAATTAAAGGAAAATAATATATCTCCTGGAATAAGTAAATCGATTGAAGGTATTTGTAACTATTATCCACCTGGAATTTCTCGCAATAAATAAGTAGATTTAATATTTTTTAGCGATTTTCCGCGTAAACTCGCTGCCTTAACCGTGACTGCTCTTTTGTGATCACACCGATTGTCGTAGGCCGGCTGGAACCCAGCTTTACACGCATTTTTTGTGTGTGTGCGTCTATGTTTCCCAATTTTTCCCATTCAGGGGGGCCCCAACTAGGCCTATTAGGCACGCCGCATTTGGCGGCAAAAAAGGGTGGCTTGATCGCAGCCACACAATGGCCGCCACGCCGTCTTAAGAGAGGCCCATTTGACGGGCTGAGCGTAAGTAGTGAAAAGAAGCTGGCGCGCGCGCACACATACAAAGCACACACACTCTCAGCTATTGTAAGCCGAAAGGAAGCAAGGTGAAAATGGAGCTGTCATCGGTACGCTGTCATTGTTTGCCGCCCCGCTGCTGACAGTGTCGATATACCTACAGCGTTGACACCTGGCTGACAGCACACCATTCTTCATTGTTTGCAAATATATTGCTACTTATTGCACCGCATAATACTCTCGAGAAAAAAAAAACAGACACATGGTGAGTGTGGTATCATACGAAATTTTTCCCAAATTTGTTTTTTAAGAGTATTTATTACACAACTGAAAAGAAAAGTATTTATTTGTTTCTTCAAGAATATTTCATACCTTCTTCAATAGTTTTTATAATCTTGCTAATTATTAAGAGAAGAAAATTCTTAAAATTATTTCAAAAACTATTACAAGAAAACATATTTTACGTTTTTCCTTGTCATTTCATACGTTTACAAGTTATTTTTATCTTTTAACTAACATATTTTCTAATTTTACGTATAATTTCATACCATTATAATTATTTTACAGTTTTACGAAATAATTTAAGTAGAATGTATGGCCGTACTGGTTATGCACTAGAGTTGTAGCCTCACACTTTCATCCCGATAAAAATTCAACGACCAGACCCCCCGCCTGGGAAACCTAATTATATTGTTCAACGACCATGGAATGGTACCTATTTCTTCACGAATATGAGAAATTTCAGCACGAGATTTAGTTTTCGAATATCGTTGTGCCTGTCGTCAAAAGTTATAGGTTATTTTCTTTCTGCGCACGCCGCAAAATCGGCAGACACAATAAACACATTTTGTCACTGGCTTACCTCGAACTTAGGGATGTCAGAAAACTATCGAAAATCGATTATTATCAATTAAGACTTGCCATAATAATCGTCTCTTATCGATAACGTTGATCCCGATAATAAACTCGCATCTCTCATAAATCGCAGTTAACACAAAAAGTATCAAATAGACCACCAAAATTTAATAAATATAATTCGAAAAAAAAACGAAACTGGATCATGGTGAATCCTATAAAAACGATGGAAGAACAAATGATACGATGGGTTAAATGAGTTATTGACACATACTCGTTGTGTAGGAGTTAATATTCAAATTATGAAGTTATTTTTTAGTAATTATTAGCCTTGTCCAAATGGCGCAGTGGTATGGTTGATGACTACTGCCCACGAGGTGCCGGGTTCGATTCTCGGTGGGGATGTATAGTAAAGTG
>WSZQ02082406.1:0-16790 GCA_019419845.2 Weissflogia rhopalogaster
TCTTCAGTACCTGATGATGGCGAAAGCCGAAATGTACATTGTACAATAATAAATAATATTTGTAGAACTGTGAAAAAGTGTTTTTACTCATTAAAAAATATGTATATAGTTTGCAATCATGTATTTACTAAATTCAGGAATAACTTGTTTAATCACGAATCTCGATATAAACAAAGAGGAAGTGCTGGTTATCTTCGATCTTGATGGTGTCCACAGACTCGAAAACCCTGTATTCATCATCAGGAACACTAAGGCCATCAGGATAAGAAGGTACCATATACAGAAGCCAGCCAACCTTCTCCGTCTGGTTGTTGGCCAGGCCACCAATGCTGGTAATCACTTTGCCACCCTCAGCGTTTTCTTCATACTTGATAGCCCAGTTTTTAGGGAAGAGCCAACCTTGAAGCCGCATTACCTCGAAGAAAGTGCTACCTGGAGCTCCAATCGTCATATTTACCGAGTGGAATGGATCATCAGTTCCGCTCAAAGTGGAATACGAAATATGGGCTGTAAAATTAGGAAAATTAACTTAATTGTTATTAATATTGTATTAAAAACTCATACCATTTTGTGCGAGAACACCCGCAATAGCCAGGGAGATAAAGCACACGATAACCTTCATGTTCAAAATATTTGATTGAACTGATTTCACGTATACCGTATAGTGAGGTATTTATACAAGTTTAATTGATTAAAGATAAGAGTAGAATTTTTAGAAGGTAACAGTTGTAAATGTAGAAGATGACAGAGATTAAAAATTTACAAATGAGTCAAAGAAATCACTATACTTATAAAAATATAATCTAATTCATATAATTGATAAATTGAAATCACTTAAATCCCTCAATCTGAAATTGTTTTTTTTTAATAAAACGTTATAGAAAGCACGCGATGTTTTCATGTATAAACGGAACTTGATTCATTGTTGAGCTTTATCTTGATAACAACTTTAATGGACACTTAAAATAATGTTTCAAATATTGTAAGTTTAATACTCTGGTAAAATATATTTTACTCTCTAAAGTCTACCTGTACACATTTAATTAATTTCAATACTGTACGTCATAATTCAACCATTAATAATAAAGTTGTTTAATCATAACACATATATAGAATCCGCACAATGTGTAACGGAATACTAGTAATACTGTCGCGTTAGGTGTGTTTTGGCGATCTTCACCAGATGTAGCCATAGTTTTCGCACGGGGATTTTCTTTTAGGGGTTTTTACTCGCTTGGCTTTTTGCTACTATCATTCGACATGCTACCGCGTTCTACCGAGGATACTTATAAACGGTACTTACCATTTATCGATGGATATCTCTGGACTGTACGGAACGTGGCTATGCAAACAGGTACCTTCTCGTGCTGGTACTTCACTCGTGCTGGGTAGCTAGGCTGTGGGGTGCAAGACTATGGGGATGGCTTCAAGGTGATGAATACTCACATAACACACGAAAAGTTATAAATTATAGATATCCTAATTGTTACCATTTGCAGACACATCAATTTGATATGCAAACGATTTATCATTAAAACTGTTTACTTCGATGATATAAATACTTCGAAAATTTCGATACAATGTTTTATAAGGCTCCTGAAATCATGATATTTTTTAGATAATTTCATAACAGTAGTAATTATGTTATTCAATGATTACTGAAAACATACAACAGTCTCGTATCTAAAATGACTTGAAGCACCAATAAATTCTGAATACCATTTTAGTTGACTATTTGCCAATTGGTCAAGTGTATCAATATTATCCACATAACTTTAAAAGTAGTTTATTTCATTTGTATATTCCATCGTTATTTGAAATATACTTATATTGGTTTTATTACACTTGCTGCAATCTTTGAAGAAAAGAAGGAATATATTAATAAAATGCACATCAAGACAAAAGCTACAATTATACGACATTTTATATATGCAAATTGCGATATTTTTCTTTGTGCCGATAATGTTTCTTCAAAGTATCTAAAAATAGGTTATGTACTGATCATCATAGTAAAAAAAAAATAATAATTACGTTACTTAAAAATTCTAAAACAAATCATTTCCAGAAAAGAGACAACGCTGAGAACACACGTCGTATAAGCATATAAATTCTGATCAAAATTCCTAAAATATGGATGGTTATATTGAAATAATATTATGGAAAGATAATACAATACCTTGGTTTTGGAACTATACACGTTGGTGCTGTTTTTAATGTGTAAAATGCAAAATCTCCGAACTCTCTTCTTCTGTTCGTATATAAATACCATGTAGGTAATAATAAAATATAAATGTAATAATGATTGAATATAAAATAATTCATCGCGGAAAACTCACCGCTACCAAATAACCACTAGGACAATTCACCGCGCATTTGAGAACAATGTGTATGATGGGGTGGTGGTCGATGGCAGTGCGCTTTTAACGAATATTATTCAGCAAACAAAGGCATTACATACACCGAACATATAATTAATTTAAATGGAAATGGTAATCAAAGAAGATATATAGTAGCTTCAAAAATGGATGTCTCAAAAAAAGGCGTCCTTTGGAGGAGAAATTGTCGTTGGTGGAAAGAAGGTTCCTTCCACCTTGGTGAATATATTTCAGTCGGCTTCAATTATTGGAAGGGGCACATTGCAAATTTTCAAATAACATAATATAACCTGTTTTAGTGGACGTATAATACACTCAACAAAAATTCAGGCAATATTCAGACAAGTCGATTCATGCAATATAGGTGTGATACCTGATAAGAATTATGCATATTGCATTATGATTTGATATTTTTAACTGATTATTGCAACATTGATCAGTACTTTACACTTGATAGACTCAAGAACTTTCAAATTCTTAAAGAATTCATACGTGATCAATTTTCTGCATTATTGTTTCGAAGAAATTCTGTTTGGTTCCGTCGTATAATCAATTGATGGCTAATCTAACTTCAAATGGATTATTGTACATCTGGGAAGTATATGTATATTACGAGATAAGCATAATATACTCACCAAAGATAAAGATTTATTTTATTGTTACTAGGCGATTATGAACTCTAACGATTCACAAAGGCAAAAGTATTTGGAGACCCAATACGTCTTTAAAAATGTTTTTATGGAGTTAATCAATGTTAATTATGGAGTGCATCAAATTATGGTAAGTTTTCGAATGTTTCTAACGGGATTATTAACCGCACTCATATGTTTTCTGCTCGAGTAAGGTTATAGTTTTTATATAAAATGCAATTATAAAATTATGTAAATCATAATTTTTGAAAGTGTTGAAATATAAGCAAATAATTATTTAGCACAAATATGATCAAAACTTAAACCAGAGGTTTCCAAACTTTGTATAATGCTGTTAAAAATGCTGTTAAAAAGGGAGCATTTTTGACGTGTACAATAATTGTCCAAAAGGGACGCTCTGTAAATGTCGAGCCTCTCCTGGGACTAGTCAGCGCATCCCTGTTTGAAAACCTCCGGCTTAAATTATTTCCGCACGTCTTTTGCGTTATTTTTTAAAAATTACAATTGTTTTCTAAAAATGAATCACAAATGCTTTCCCCTTACCCGTATATAATAATGTAGTTATTACAAAGATACAAAGATATTACACACACTAGAAAATTGTAAGAGCATGATTGTTACAGAGTATGTACAAGATAGCCACATAAAAATAAACGTACGAATGAAATGGGAATAACCCCCAAAAAACAACATTGCTCTTGTTAAGCTTTATTCAGTGAAACCTACCGTAAAGGAAAGTTGCGAGACCAATCATGTTGTCCTTTGCTTACTGGTTTCTGTATATGAAAAGTTATTTCAAGATACTATATAAAACCCACGCCGTGTTAAACTAGGCAAAGGAATCATTATTCACTATTCATTCTATACAATTTATTCAAATGATGATTATACGTTTAACAAGTCTCTTATTAATATTAAAAGTACACATATATTTTCAGTGCTATAATAAACATTTCCAGAAGAAAATATAACTTGATTGTTTTGTAAATATAGGTTGCTGTAAATTCCTATAATAAACTCTTAAGTCATAAATTATTAATAAATAATACCAATACTTTTTTGGTGCTAGTCCCTACTACCTCTGTAGAGATAGTATGTAAGTGTGAATGGTATGTATGTGGTTTGCAACACCTCCACATATATGGGAGAATTATTTTTTTTTAATAATAATTCACTCGGCGGTTTGCCTACCTCGGAGAATCAATGGCGAGGCGCTTCGACTAGTGTGCCCAGGGGTACGTAACACATACTTTTGTAAATTCAGAAATAAAAAACTAACTAACCAACATCGAAAAAAGAAAGTACACAGAATTCCACTCAACCAATTTTAGGAGCCATATATAACTCTCCATTCAGATATATAAATATAGACGTCTCATTGCAATAATTAAGGGCATATGACGATTTTCTCGAATGTTATCAAATTGTAAATCATATAGTCCCATAAAAGTTATATGAATTATACCCATTAAAATCTGTTAGGGAATATTTGGAACAGGAAAGATCAATTAAACAAACACCAAACGTACATTGCATGAAATTCTCGTAAATATGTTGCGGTAACGTAGGTAATGAAATAAGTTGTACCATTATAATTGTTCAGACCCCAAAATGCTTCCGGAGAAAAGCTTTGTATACCTAATAAACCTAATAGTCAATCAATATTTTCAGTATAACTGCGTACTACAATTCTCCATTGCCGAGTTTATAAACCTCGTTAATGTATCAAATGTCATCGTATCCAGTAATAAGGAGTTTAATATAACTGATATTCATCGATTCGATCAATGTCGAGAAATTTTCATTTATCAAAGCAGTAATCCCAGAGAAAATTTTGAATCATTTGAAAGGTTCATACGAATGTATTCGCCAAAATTTTTTAACGAACGAAAATATTTAGTTTACATCAACAAAACCAAAAATTTCAATGAATTCTTTGATAGTCTTGCGTTACAATTTGTCACCAATATATTAATGATCGTCGATAATCCACATGATGAAATACTTTCGTTTTACACCCACCAATATGTCGGTAAAAGTGAGAATAATAAACCTATTTTGTTGGATACTTGGCATTGGAGGAACAAAAGTTTCACAATGGGAAGAAATCTTTTTCCTGATAAAATTACCAATCAACATGGGCGGATTATTAAAGTTGGCGATGGTACATTTATACCTCAAACACATGTTGGTATGTATGATAAAATTACGATTTTGATTAATTTCTTAATTTACAATTGTCGAATTTTAGACAAACATCTGTTGATTGAATATGGAAAAAAGTATAATGCTACTATGCTGTTTATTCCCGAGAAAAATATTGGAGTAACGTTTTCTAATTGGACTGGAACTGGAATATTCACTCGTTTTCTCAGAGATGAAACTGATGTTATGAATTGTAATTATGTATTGCTTTATATAAATATGATTTCGTTCTTAACTTTGTTAAACTTCAGATGCGCTTTATGCGAATATGCGCCATGAAATTGGAGATTTTGCAAATTGTTGGTTAAAAATTGCTATTGCTTGTCTAGTTCCAAAAGCTAGGTGAGATTCATTGTTCTTCTTTTCAATTGAATTCCTTCATGAATATTCCTTCATGAAGTTAAGTTCTGTATTCAGTAGTGCAGTGTTTCCTGCCGTATGCAAAATGCGGAGTACGTGTGTATGTATTAACGCATTTCCCTTGCGATTCTACATCGAACTATGAGAAAATTGGCTGGGTATTTTAGGTATTTCCAAAATCGAAAATTTACATGTAGTTTATATGAGTCATTTTACGATGGCTTTTACGGTAGGATCACACGGGTTGTGATACCAGGCAAAGTAAAAGGTGGGACCTTTGACATTGCCGGGATACCTGGCAATGTCAAAGTTCGATTCCTGATATCGTGCAAACAATTCCAAAATAGCCATTTGTCTCCCCCCCCCCCTTCGGCATTGAATTCAATAGTAATATGCGTCAACAACGGAGAAAAGTTGGTCCCGTGTTGGTCCCTTTTCGTATTTGGCAGGTTTCATTGAAGCAAGTGGGAGAAATCGGAACACACAAATTTACCATATTAAACATTTCAGAATACAACAGTCATGGACTTGGAATACATTCTTTCAACCGAATGCTTTATTATTGACATGGTTTACCTTTACTGTTATATATATTTTATCTAAAATACACAGTATTTACCAACACAGTCAAAGGAAAATACAAATCAATTTCCTCTTCATTATTCGTATTTTACACGGCCAATCAAACAATACCAACGTGATTAATTCCAACAAATTATTTACAGTACTAGCTTTATGTGCTAATGTTTGGATCAACGTATATTTCTCCGCTAAATTAGCAGTGGCAATTATTACACCAACGTAAGTAGTAGTCACAATATGGTTTTTAATAGTAGTAGTTGGACCTTTATTGGCATTCATCTTTTACACCATTTTACATTTTACCGCCAATAGACTTCATAAAATAAATAAATAAAACAAAAACATAATCCATAACAATAAGACAAAATAAAGTAAATAAAGTACATGTGCAACTATCATGATTTTTGAAAATACTCCGGTTTTCGAAAACTCTACATATGCTTCGTCATGCGTGGTATTTCATCCCACCCTCCCTATTTGGTGATCCCTCTCCTCCGTTTCCATTTCTCCTTCACAATTTGCCTCAGTATTGTGACACTCTCCCCTCCCTTTCTCAACCACTCCCTTACCTTCATCCCTTCTTACATTCTAAACCATTCACCCCTTCGCAGACCCACAGATGCTCCCAGGTATCCACCCGACCTCGACAAAACACACATTCCATATATTCGTTATCCATCCACACCTTTCTTCCTTGTTCCTCACTCCCACACCTTGTCCTGGCCATAACCAGTTTGTCGTCGGCGCTCATTCTTTGCTTGGTGATATATTTTGGCTTCTGCCCGATGACCTGTATTAGCCTGTACGCGGGGTTATACGAGCTGTTACTTACTCATGTTACTCATGTTCCACCTCTCGATCCCTTTCACGCACCATCCATTCTAACGGTCCCCCTTCCCGCAATATTTCCTCTATCGCTAATTCCGATGTTTTTAATAAAAATTAATTATTTTATAGATATGAAGGTAATATTAAAACTGTTAATGATCTAGCTGTGAGTAAATTAAAGTGGTATTCGGAATATGTATCAATTCAGACATTTTTTGAACAAGATAAAGTTGTAAGTATTTACGAATCTTCACTTTAAAAAAATTACATAATTTACCATATTTTAGTGGCCTTATAATGCACTCTACAGAACTTTCAGACAAATCGATGCAGAGAAAATGGATTTGATACCTGAAGAGAAGTACGCATATGTTATAGAAGTATCAAGTCAAAGTAAACTAATTATTATAGCTTAATGAACTTAAATTATTACCAATTGAAATTTGCAGAATATTGCAACATTGATCCATATTTTACTCTTGAAAGACTCAAAAACTTTCAACTTCTAGAAGAATTCTTACAAGACCAATTTACTACTTTATTATTTCGGAGAAACTCAGTTCTTCTCCCATCGTTTAATAAATTGATGTCAAATCTGACTTCACATGGATTATTGTACATCTGGGAAGAACATGTAAGTTCTAGACGAACAATATCAATGATCAGTGTGTTACTTTATTTTCTTGTGGCTAGGCCATTCTCAACTCACATGATTTACAAAGGCAGAAGTATTTGGGTGTCCAATTCTACTATAAAAGTGCTTATATGAAATTAAATATGCATCAAATTATGGTAAGTTTTCGAATATTCCAAACTGGATTGTTAATGGCATTTATTTGTTTTCTATTCGAAGTGGGGTATGCATTTTACGTAAAATCCCATTTTAAAAGTATGTAAATTGTAATTTTGCATATTATTAAATCATCTTACTTAACATATATGGCAGTACTAATTTAGAATAATAGTACTTGTTCCACTAGCAAGGGATTTATTCATATGATTTACAAGTGAGTAATTCCTCATACTCTTGGGATACGGCATTTCATGAACTATGTACTTTTTCTGCGACTATTATGTATGAAAATAATAATTTCTTAAACAGAACGATACTGAAATGTGAACATTATATAACAGTTGTTGAAAGAGTTTTTTGTTCATACGTTCTTTACATAAAAAATTC
Organism: Weissflogia rhopalogaster; assembly: GCA_019419845.2. Taxonomy (NCBI): domain Eukaryota; kingdom Metazoa; phylum Arthropoda; class Insecta; order Coleoptera; family Staphylinidae; genus Weissflogia; species Weissflogia rhopalogaster. The sequence continues at coordinate 8,181 of WSZQ02082406.1, forward strand.
AGTTCTAATAAAGATAATAAAGAAAGAAATATTATGTTCCCAGTTCCTTTCTTACACCCTTAGACTGCACATATCACGTTCTGACAAAATATCAATATTGTGGAAGTTTGGTAGGTTGGTCTAAAAATAAGGAAACCCCAGTCTCCGGGTTTTGTAAATCTGTGGGTTTATTCTGTTACGGTTTTGTCTGTGAAAGCCCGGGTTTAAAATCCGAACAATAACTCGTTTACAGCGCCACCTAGTGTAATATAAAAAGACTATATGCATGAAAGTTATTTTATTTTCATTAGCTAGTAAAATGTATATAAATAAAAACAAAAAATAGAAACAAAAATTTGGAAAAAGATAAATTCAATTACCAGTATTCTCAAAGTGAATGGCTATTCTCATCCAAATATGCATGAAATACAATCACTGGTCAATGTGGAAAAGATTGGAGGCTTCGTTCGCTACTACGACAAATAAACATGTTAAAACACGAGCTGATACGCATCGCAATTAATCGCTGTTATTTTAATGACAAGTATCAACACGTTCTCGCGCGGTCGCTTCGATTTCGGTTTGAAAACAGAATCAAGCATGAGCGGGGCGACTTGCCTCGATTTCGGTTTGGAAATAGAAGCAAGCAATAGACGCATGAACATTTCATTTTGTTCTTTCTAATTTAATGTAAGGTTAATTGTAAGGGTTAATTTTTGTGGCGTTTGCCTCACAATTGGTCACGCAAGCCTTGCGTATGCGCGACACGAATAACTCGAGGTGGAATATTATAAACCCATTATCTAAGTCTTAAAATCAATCTCAGTAATTAAGCAATAAAAATATATTTAGTTTAACTTCAAACGTGTGGTCCAAAAGACATTCGCTTTTTTTTCGACCATCGACCACTGTCAGTAGGTTTATTCAATTATTTTTAATATTATTAATTACATAAGAGACTGATACTATTGATTAGAAAAAGATTGCAGTTTGGTCTTCATCTGCTGGAATTCAATCCGTAGATTTTGCGCTCAGCAGATCATACTACTAAACCACTAGGCTGAACATTTATGTTAATTAGTAACAATTTCATGATGTTGCGCTGCATTAAATAACGCAGAGGTTTCAAAACTGGCAAGCGTAAGAATTTCCAGGGGTCCCTCTCGGAACATTACTCATCAGATTATGGTAATCTTATCACGACAACTAACTCAATTTTGAATTTATTAAAATTAACAACATGGAGGCGCAGCTATAACAAGTTTGTAAACCTCTGATATCACCAGTTTCCGAGGCGTTGGTGTTAGAAAATCCTATCTTCTAATACAAATACCTCGGAAAAATGTATATGGCACATAGCTTCGCATAGTCGAGCGTTGGTGGAGACCATGCTATACCGTCGCGTATGCGACTATCAAGTTATTAAATCAATATATTTCCGTCGTACAGGAATGTACACAAGGGGCACTTCTCACGAAAAAGCCTCAACAATGTTGTTCACTAAGATATAAAAGGAATCACATATAAGTTTCAATGATTACACTCAGAGCCGTAGGACCATGAAATAAAATTAATAAATACCACTTTGTGTGTAGAATCTAAACGCCGTCATAAGCACGTTATCTTTTGAGATTAAGAAAATATTTAATTGTTCATTGATTCAACTATCTGGTCCTACGTAGAGGTCTGATTCAAGGCTGCTAGCGAAGCACTCCACGTGTCAATGCTAAAGGCAATGAGTAAAATGCTGAATTCGCAAATTCCTGAGCGCCTTGCTAGAACGTTCCAGAACATTCTAGAATTTTAGGTTGCGCACGAGTTGTCTGCAACTGGGCGTCACCCAGTAGCGGGTTATTGTTAGTCCAAATGGTAAACACGCTAAGTAGGAGATTAGGTCGGGGAAGATCCCGATGACCCATATAATGTAAGCGGCGCATTGTCGCGGGGCAGTTGGTGCGAAATCCTACGGTCAACATTGGAAATCAGTGCGGAACAGTTAAGCCGTCGACTTTAGTTTTTAACAATAAGTGTCCAACTGCCCGGGTGTCTGAAGTATCCAGAATTCGTCATCCTTTATAAAGATGCCTGTCATTTATTGGTGAGTCTTTTGTAATGTTCACATCTCTGTATCTTTGCCTATTTCTTGTTATCTTGAATATATACTCGTTATGAAACATATTCCGCTCGTCGTTATTTTATCATTGTTATGCCAACCAATCTTAACCGGTTCGTCACGCTAGCTGCCAAGCGAATCCACCATTTTATCTAGGTTCAGGAGAAGGTATCCTGGTCAATAGCAAATCCTCAACGCGGGATACCCACACACACACACCCGCAGCGTGACACTATAAATGTTAATGATAAAAAGGAGAAGATGTATTTGAGTAACAGGTATGCATCTCGATGTTGATTTGCCTTATCAAATATCGTTTGAAAATAAAGGTTTGAAAATATAGTTACTTGTATAAAAATATGTATATAACCATTGGAAATGTTGTAATAAACCAATATATTTTCCAATTACGTTGCCACCACATTATTAGTGGGGAAACGGCTAGTCCAAGTGCCCATCCCCAGGCCATAACCATTGTTATAATTGCACGATAATGAACTTCCGAAATTTCCATTGCAATGACCAGCGTGCTTTGATATATCGCCGTACATGGCAGACAAGCCAGAAAACTGAACCCAAAAAAGACATATTTCCATGATGAGGCAAATACCATTAGAATGCGTCCAAATAAGATTGCTAACACAGAAATAAAGAATACGGGCAATCGGCCAAAATTATCTGCAAATTGGCCAAAAACAACCGTGCCGATCATCTCAGCCACTTGATTTATAGCAAGCATATCGGTTGGTATATTGCCATTATCACACACCCAATTATTATCGGTTGATATAGTACGATCATACCACATGAGATCATATTCCCATCCATTATTGCATTTAGCAGTTTCATTTTGATACTCATAATTGACAAAATATGAACATTTGGAGTAACCATAAATTCCATTCGAATTATTTTCCCTACAAGTATTGCTTTATTGTATGCTAAAATATTGTTAATTAATATTCACTTAGGAATTGTAAGATTCTTCCACTCTTCGAGTGTTAAATTGGTAAATTCTCTTCCGGGGATATAACACCAATGATCGGGTACTGCTAGACTGATAACTTTACTTAGATACTGGGAACCGTTTATGAATAACAGTATTGCAAGAAATATTATTGTAAAATTTCTTTGGAAAGCACCATTGTTTCCAATTTCACGAATAATTTCGTCATATTGTGAAGTTTCTTTATTACTCATTTTGACAATGTCTCAACAAAATCTAATCTATAGCAATGCTTTTCACGAAGTTTTAGTTTAATATATTTTGTATACTACGATAAGTAAAATATTTTGTTTTGTGCGTAAGAGTGATTATATTTCGCATAATTCTGAAAAGCAAATTCCTATGTATTGAATTTTATATTCGTTAATATGCTTTATAAATTAATTATTAAGTTATTTCTATTCCTTTCTACAGTGATTGAAAAATGTATACGGATCCAGAGTTAATAATTTCCTTTTGTTATATATGTGGAGGTAATGGGTGCCGGTTGATTATGAGTAATTGAGTATTGTGTTGATTTATGTACACAGTTTATTACAAGCAGATACGAACCGTTTACTGTCGTGAACATCAGCCGGTCGGCGCTTTCAATCGCGAACACCTTTGTTCGTTGCGTCGCCGCAATTTGCGAGGAGTTCTCTTACTCACAAATTTTCACACTAAATATGAAGCTATGAAGAAGAAACAATCATCGAAATACTCCCCAATTCTTCTACTTTCTCGTGGTATCAAACTTATTTCAATTCCATTAGAATAAAACTCTTTTATTATGCTTTTAAAATTAGCTGTTTTACGAAAATTTGAATCTGAACTTCAATAGGGGTTTCTACCCTTATCCGTCAATCGAACAATATACCACATATATCAATTTATTCCCCTTTTTATGTATTTTAACATGGTATTAATATTTTCTATTCAGTTTTGTGCAGCTATAGATTATACCTTGTTTTATACCATATTTCATGCATTTATCGGATGTTTTCTTGCAAATCAACACATGTACTCTTTATATCTTGCCCATATTTCCTAAACTAAACTTATAACCTTGGTTAACATTTGTTCTAAATTTGTTCTAATGGATTCATAAATAAATAATTGAGTATTTCTGTCATTTCATTGTTTCTGTATGAAATTATTTCATGATTCCATGAATTATTTTAATGATTTTTTATTCCTGCAACGAACCTATATTCATGGTTTATATTTATTAGCATAAGCTGTAGAATTGAAAATGGAGTCAGTCTTGACTATTCTAGTCGATCATTCTAGTCGACTGAAGCATAGATATTGATAGAGGCGATAATAACTATGACAATAGCGACTTTAACGAAGACAAGGTCTTACAGGGACGATTCAGTGGGGTAATATGGTGAGTTTCATAAATATTTTATTAGTATAGTTGTTGCGAACAGCAACATCAACCCGCGAATTAACGCGAATCTTTTTTTTTTAGCAGGATTCGTGGACTGCCCGTCCGATGCAAATTGTTGTAGATGTTAAAGAGAGAAGTAGATGTTTCGGGAGTAAAAATGTGACTGGCTTTATTAAACATAATTCTTAAAACGAAAGTTTATCTTGATCTCGCCTCTGCCCACGACTTTGAGCGGGAGCAGGCCGATAACACCCTCTAACAGCGGCATACCTCGAGACGCCGTTACGCTTGGTCGTGATAAGATGTTTTCCAGACGCTTAAGGCGTCAAACGCTTCGTGCATCCAGTTAAACCTACCCCAAGAGCGTCTTGTGCCTCTATGTTCTCTTTATTAACCACTTGACGACTCAGGGCTCACAAAAAACGTGAAAAACACGTGGTGCAGCCTAACCAGTTCAAAAGTTCTTTCACGCCAGACCAAATATAGATAATTTGGCGACAAATATAAAAAAGGGCTCAAATTTGCCTCGCCGTTCTCAACACTCCCACCTAAGACACTAATTACTAACAGGAGCTGGTGTCTTACAAAAATCAGGTGAGGCAAGCTCTACTCATACAAATAGCGTTTGTCTTCCAAAATAAACAAATACAAAAGTCTTTCCAGTTATGTACTGGATTGATCACCATATTAAAACTGCATTACAAATGAACTCACAAACATTGCGCAGGACACAAGCGACAAATTCAAACAGATTGATAGGCAACGAAATCGAGCTCTTTCGGCTACAAAACCGTCTCAAGCACAAAATTCATCATCGTACATCAAAGACATCCTGATAGATAAATCAACTTACACAATCATAAAATTGCTGAACATAAGCGGTCATTTCAAACAGGAGAATAAGGCACGCAACCAAGACAGTTTTCACTCACAAACTTCCAAAATCGCAAAATTTCAAATTACGCGCATGAAATTACAAAATCCTAAGAACATTGCCTAGAACACAAAAGGTAAATTCTAACAGATTAATTCGGTCGCAACCAAATCTCATTTCTGTCGCAGTAACTGAACAAACTCTAAAACGTTCACAAATCAGTGCTCACCGAAAATTATCTTCCAAATTCCAAAAATCTTACAAATCATTGTGCAGCACATATGCGACAAATTAAAACCAGGTAAATAGGGTACGCCACCAAACTATATCCGCTTACAAAAGTTGATCAAAATAATGGCCACAAAAATCTAACTCGCAGAATATGACACAAGTATCAAACATTTGGGCCCCTTGAACATATTAATCTTCAACAAATACTTAAGCCGCATGATACCTCAAAGTCTAAGCACACAAAAATCATTAAAAATTTAACAGAAATCTGGTACATTTATACAAAAAGCTCGCCAATATCTTAACAATCAAACGCCAAATTATTTAAATTTACACAAAAAATGTATAATGTAATGTATAGTGTAATAATAACACAACAACTAAAATCTCACAAATGATTGGAACTAAATACATAAACTGAACAAGTAGTGCGCAATTACAAATAATAGCGCAATAAACATTTTAACTGATTTTCCAACTTTGAAACTAAAATTCTAGTTCGTCAAATATGCGATAAATATCTAAGCAGGTATGAGGCCGATAGGTAGCGCAAAAAACGAAAACGTAAAACTGATAAACATTAAAATAACTGAAAACGAGACTCACTGAAAAAGTCCGAAACGCATTCCCGACAAATAAACGCATGACAAATTAAAAACTCGCAAAATCGAAAGAAAAAATAATTAATACTGCCAATAAAACTTACAGGCTTCCGCGCCCTAGCACCTTATCGTGAAAACCGAGCATATCAAATAAATTCCCGAACACAAAGTCCGGAATCCCTTTTCTGAGGATCATCTCACACCTTATGCGCAAGACTATACATTACGAAAAATCCGATACTACCGGTAGTCCACAATATTATAGGTGAAAACATTTCAAACCGAAAAAAATACAAATGTTCCACCGCACAGGTGAATACATCTAAACGGAAATACGAAAATTAGCATCTCGCCGAAAATCCGAACGTATCAAATTAATTCGCTAAACGCAATTTGATCTGACTTCTAAAAAAAATCAAAATACATTTCCGGCGGATTCTCGCACCTCTCATGTAAAAGACCAAACCTTATAAATACGAAAACTACCCTTTAACATAAAAGGTGAAATTATCAAAAACCGAACAATAGAAAAATCAGCGACTCAGCCGAATGAACAAAATTGACAAAATGTATCTCCACTGATATACTCCATTCAACGCATCAATCAAAATCCAAATTACGAAGATAATCCGAAATCTAAATTCGCCGACATTCCCATTACAAAGGAATAAATGAAACGTAAAAACAATCAAAATAAGACGATACACATATTTCTTACAACCTAGATGACGCAAACAATTCTTCAGGAATACCATAGTCCGCGGGCACACCTTTTTCGCGCACACATTAACTCGCGAACATTGTCTTTCGGTCACAACACTTTCCTAATTTCCACTGCTGCTGACTCGTCGTAGATTGGGCACCGCACCGCTTTTCGATGGGCGACTTCTTCGCATCCTACCTTTACTGCAATTATTGTGCGATGTCGCCTTGGCAGGTCCGACGATGTACACCGCCAAGCACTGTTGATGTCGATTCCCTGCTGCGCTCCCACCGAATCCAACCGTCGCTTCCTGCCGGCCTTGCCAAGAAACACACGCCTTTTCTCGCATCTTCGATGCACTGTTGTGGTCCAGCTGTCGTCGCTGCTCCAGGAATTCCTCCTGATTCCTGCTTTCCGGCCCAAAACTCGTCGGCACCGAAACTTTGCCGCCGATGCTCTCTTGATTAACCTCCTGGCTCCTCCAAAAACCACCAGTCGCGATTGCTTCCTGCAACCGGAATGTACGGGAAAACTCCTAACATGGTGCACCGCTTTGTTGCTCACACGGTAATTTCCTCGATGAACACACGAATTCACAAATGACATCCGGGGCTTCAAAAATGCAGAACCCATTCCCTCTTTACGGCGCTCCCACCATCGAGGATCGTCGCATCCTTTGCCGACACTCGAGGGCTTGTCTCTGTGACTTGTCTTCACCGCTTTCTTGCTCCTGATGTTTGTTCCATTGAATGAAATGGCACTTTGGCAGTCCTTTGTTGCACTGAACGTCTCTGATTCAGTTTGCCCGTTGCTGGCCGGAAAAATCTCATCAGTAATTACTAAATTACTGATTTCCACACTCTCGTGCACTTCTTCTGTCGACCCAACCTTTCCACTGCACTGACTATTTAGCGCAGAGTTGAAGTCGCAGTTGTTGAGGGAGGAGGGGTATTCCACCGGCACAATTTGCACCTTGCGGTACAATCGGCCGCCCGTCGTAACTCGTTGTACAATTCTTCTGATTCTTCCAAATAACTCGTTATTCTCATCATGAGACAGGTGAGCTCGATCTATATCTTCTTCGGAGGTGTCGCCCTTCTTCGCGAAATTTCTCTTAAGTATCTCAAACTTCAACTCGAGCTGTTCAATTACATTAAGAACGTATTCCTCGTTCACTAATGTCACGATTTCTTCACAAATACGTGCACAACTGGTCCACTGTTCACGTTGCTTCCTAAACAAGTAGCGGCTCATCTTCCTTCAATGTAAATGATGCGGCACAAATGGCGAAAAACTCACCCCGAACACTCACGTAGTTTCGCACGGAGTACACACAACCGAAACATTTATAAATAATTGCACAGTGTCCTGTCTCGGTCGCCAAATATTGCGAACAGCAACATCATAACACCCTCTAACAGCGGCATACCTCGAGGCGCGGCCTGCCTGTCTCACTCTCTCCTGCCCACAGGGTTCCTCTCTTCTCGTAGCTACACACATGCAGCTGGGCACGCATGTACTGTTACGCTTGGTCGTGATAAGATGTTTTCCAGACGCTTAAGGCGCCAAACGCTTCGTGCATCCAGTTAAACCTACCTCAAGAGCGTATTGTGCCTCTACGTTCTCTTTATTAACCACTTGACGACTCAGGGTTTACAAAAAACATGAAAAACATGTGGTGCAGACTAAACAGTTCAAAAGTTCTTTCACGCCAGACTAAATATTGATAA
>WSZQ02082417.1:0-16788 GCA_019419845.2 Weissflogia rhopalogaster
AACTTGCGATTTCCGAACTTTTGACATGTATTCGCCAAAATATAAGAGAAAATCAAATTTAGATGTGTTTAAACAAAACTTTATCTCCATAATACTATTACCCTCCGAATAACCAGGTGCCAAGCCAATTTCAAAAATATTTACCTACCTTATAAGTTGATTAATTTAACTTAAGTCGAATATAAAAAACGACAATTCCAAAAAACACACACACTTAACTTTAAAACCTTCGTAAACTTCCAAACGAAATAACTGAAATAACAACTATTTATGCTAAATTTAATCAACAAAACAGTTAAATAAACTTATGAAAAGGTTGCTTTAAAAAATGAATTTTACTTCAATTCTTCACAATTAACAACGGTTTAAAATCTCCTTCAGAGTTATTCACACGTCCATTCAAGCGTATTAATATCCCAAAACTGACTTGAGTCTGTCTCTGACGACGTCGTACTCGTATACCTGTGATTCTACTTCCAATTTCGTCTAGTCTACGAAGTCTACGAGTATCTCATACTATGCTTAAACTTAGTAAGAGTAGGTGGAAGATCACACCTTATAGATTACAATCGAGACGAATGCAAAGTTGACTTAAGTCTACTCGTACGAGTACAAGTTTGACCATGGTTCATTCCCATTCAGAAATTACCACACGTTTTTTTTCGTTGTCGGCGGGCGTACAAAATTCCACATTACTCATTCGCTGCGCATCATTAGAAAGGTTCTTGGGAGTCAAACATTTTGCAACATGTCTTGTCCAACACGCTTTTATTTTTTTCTCGTTTCATCGTCAGTGTGGTTTGAGATGAGATGTGCTCAGCTATTGTTGATTGTTGGTTAATGTTTAATTATTTTATTGTATTCGTTAATTTGCATTTTTACGAAATTAAATATATTCATTAACTGCGAGGCGAATTACAAAGTACGCAGTAGCTTAATTTAATACATATGTTTAACTAAACATATGAATGTTTAAGTATTATTTTATTATATATAAGCTGCGCATATTTAATTGTATATTCATGAATTAGGTGATAAGTCATGTTTCTTTGGTTAGTCGTTTTTTGTTTATTTTTTGTTTTCTTTATTAAAACAATTTTGATTTATGTTTACTTTGATGGATATGACTTGCTTACGTTTAAGGTAGATTTGTGTTTTTGGGAACTGATTACAAACAGGGAACATCCGATTTTCATTCAAATTAGTGACGGGTACTTGGGACATACCCCTTTTAGTCGAGATAGGCGAGGATTGTCTTAGGCTAAGTTAGGATAGGTAAGATGTGATTGTACTAGGTTACTTTAATCTTAAGTTAGGTTTTTCTCAAGTACGATTACCGAGGCTAACTGCATAGGGTACGAAAAGAAAAGGAAACGGTTTAGAGGACGGAAGAGGGAGAGAAGTAGAGGAAACTTGGGAATGTTTGCGAGAGTGAACGTGAATAACATAAAGACCAACGTAAGACCTTCCAGCATAACATCAGCATTCCTCAGTTCTATCCCATGGAGAGACCAAAAATAAAAACTATTAAAAAAATAAAAAAAGAAGAAATTACCTTTTGTAACCCACCAGAAGTTCTTCCTTAGAGAAGCAGCAATCTATCCTAACATATCAAATGATAAAATGTATTTTCGATAATGCCATTAACATCTTAAAATATCCTATAGCTATCCTAGATCTGATTATCAACATATTCAGATTGTGTTCCAAAACAACTACAATTTAGATAATAAAGGAACAAGAAAGGGCGAATGTAAGATAGGGATACCTGCCTAGGGAACCCATGTATTTCTAAACTAAGGTCTAAGAAATTAATAAATGTGATCACTAGTTTTGAGTCGTACAATTATTAATATTAATAATCGATAATTTAATCCATGATTGCAAAATAGGAATAAATTTCACCGTTAGCATTTAAAAAAATCATAAATAAATTCACCGTGAATAATTTTGGAATATTTCCAAATATGCCAAACCATAACTCATGTATCTACACATTGCACATCATATTTTGATTTTTGGTCGTAGTTTCTTTTTATTTTGTCATGTACATTATCAATTTAATCCGAGACTTAAGTCAAGATTGCCCAATTATTTCTACCCAAAGGCAAAGAGCAAAATTAATGGTTGCATGCTCATCAAACATATCGAGCATCAGAATTTTTGGGTTTGAGATGAGGTTTGGCGTGTACAATTCGACCTTGTCTACATTTTTTGCGTAAGTATGTCAATGCTTTCTTTCTCGTCGCATGTCGAATCACACGAAATGAACAATATGAATAGAAATTATCATTGCACGAAATCAATATTTCATAACATAAAGGTAGGTGAAATAGGCACTGAGTTTAATTACTTTTTTTTCTCCAGGTAATTAATTATTAATTTTACTACTTATACATTTTTAATAGTACAATTTAAATATATGTATATATTAGTATATAACGCTACAAGGGTGGAAACGGCGATTTTGCGCACGCTGCTTTTAATGCACCAATAGCCATTTCCACACCAGTATCGCTCGCTACTTTTTCGTATGTTTTAGAAAATTATTTACGAAGATACGTAAGCAGGGAAGCGTAATTACGCTGAAATAATGGTGAACAATGGGTTGTGAAATTCTAAGTTGGAAATCTTAGCATGTAATATTTTATCTTTTATTAGTGTATTGATTAATGTATTTTATGAATGACGTCTAATGTGTTCATTCAGAACAGTGTCATCCGTGTGCATATTTGTATGAATGAGCCATGATGTATCGGCAATTAACCAAAAGGTCCGGACTTCTAAATAAAGTCGTTATCGGACGGACTCTTGTTATCGCGAAGTCATGCGCCATTCGTAAAGTCATTAGTGTGTGTCGATAGATCTAGAGTTAGAAAATAAAGTTAGTAGTCATATGGATTTCATCGTGGCCACATCATACCCTCTTCCATCCTTGCACTCCGCTGTCTTGCTACCAGCGTCACGGGCTCGATTTAGTTATTGTCGTTGACACTGCAAGAACTTGTGCTCGTGGACCTGTACATCATCTGCAGAGTACGCACATCGAGCAGACAAAAATGTTCGTTCCAAACAAAACATTTATATAAAAGGAGGCCATGACGATTAAAACAAAAGGACGTGCGTTAACGCGTTTCATATCTAGCTTCTACGAGTGTGCTCCAAAGGAGTATGACGCCAGCTCCAGCGTGCCTCAATGCCATCTTTCGATGAATGCGTAGGAAATAATATATTGTACAACGAGCATGGAATGCTGCCCGTTGCGAGTGATGCAACTCAAACTATATGACTATAATCTCACAAAGCAATATTGTTTTAACCAAAATGATACCGAAATATGTTTATTATAGAGCATGAGTTGAAAAATTACAAGTTGAACATTCTGCGAAGGAAAATTTAAAAATGCGCAATGCACATACATATTTTCATGAAACTTAAAAAAGTATGCTAAATCTGATTTGGAAGAAATGTACACATAGTTAACACCAATTAACAAGAGTTTAAACAGTTGAAACTTGGTTTCAAAACCAAGTTTCCCACGAAAAGTGCAACCTCCTCATTAAGCAATCTTAGAATCTCGGTGCGCTTTCTTCGTGCATGTTGAAACAACTCTTAAAATCCCATCACCATATCCTCTTATTATCTTTCACCTAACGTGCAAATATCTACCAAGTCTGCCAACACTAATTCAGACCAAATATAGAATGTAACATGTGCCATTTGTTTTTATTTCACTTCGTATTTCGTGAAATCATCAATCATATGTAGTTAGTTACGATGTAAGTTCCCTGAATAATTTGTTAGACACAAACCGTCGTTCGAGGCGTCGCCATAATCGCGGTTTGAAATTTGCCCCTTCTATTGACCTCGGACTTCATATACTTATTGCACATATTACAAACAGCGTTACAAGTCGTCACGCGCGCCCTCTCAGCTCCTTATAAGTCATTTTTAATAGATAGATAACCTTTTATTTCGGCATTTACCATTAACTTTACAAAAACCATTCTCCAGTAGACTTTTACATTACATCAAAAAAATAAAATAAGACTCAACAATAATTTACTACTAATATTTACAACCAAAATAAATAAAAATAAAAATACAACTGTTGTATTCTACCCCACTCTAGTGAGTCATACCTCTCCTCCGCTTCCATTTATCCTGAACCATTCAACACCCCCTCACATACAGCCAGATGATCCCAAGAATCAACACCGCTACACCACACACCACACCACACCTCATGTACTCATACCTCATCCATACCTTTCTGCCCTGCTCTTCAGTTCCACATCTTGCTCGGGCCATAATCCTTTTCTCTTCTGCGGTCATTTTTAATAGTGCCTCGTATATAAGTGGAAGAGTTAGGCAGCGGTACCAGCGGATCTACGTATATAGTGTGACGAACTGGACTCGTCAAAGTAGGGCAAACGGTTAAAAGAGAGAGACTGTCCATCGCGCTCTCTTTTGCTACCATCCGGTATTTAACAGTTCGACCCTTCGCCAGTCACTATTTCACGCGCGCATCATTGCTTCGTGGTTTCTTTGTCATATCTTAGGTATTAAAAGGAGATAGGGGATGTTTCAACCCCTAAGAAAGATATGCCAAGTACATGATATTGTTCAGCCTTGTGGCTCTCGCTTCTAATATCACGCTTGCATATTTCCACGGAATCAAGCCGCCTAGAAGATTATCTAGATAGAAATTAGGAATTTACTTGTTGGGGAAAATATATTAATCCTTTTAAAAATGTATTTCCTCGAGATAATTTCCTAATTCCATGTATACTGAATACCAGGTGGTAGCGAAAGAGAGCGCGATGCACAGTACCTCCCAGTTTGCAACACCCAGTGCGTATATTATTTTTTTGATGTTGTAAACGATTAACTTAACAATAAAGGTGCGGTCAACCGTACTTGAAAAGTCAAGAGGATAAGTCAGTTTCGGACTTTCGGGATACAGCCTCAACAAATTGGTATCAATATTTCTTAATGTATTTATTTCTAATATACAATCAGTTACAAAATGTGTAAAAAATATCGAGTTTTGTATAATATATTACTTTGACATACTCGTATATGTACACTCCCGTCAAATATTTTAAATTATATCATCATAAAATATTATAAATCATACTCTCTGTTCAATTATCGATAAAAATATTCAATACATTGACTCTCGGTTATTAAGTTATAAAATATAATATTATAATTATTCCATCATTCATTTGAATTCATTTTAAAAACTTTTTTTGTTTAACTTGTTTGTAAAATTTGTTTAACAATTAGAATATACAAAAATTCAACCAGTTCAATTGCTTTAAAAGAATGAACATACCTACGAAATATTCGAATATAAAAGTGTAAATGGCAATACTTAATAGAACTATTAGCAAAAATAATGTTAGAATTATATAAATCATAGTATATTAAAAGTACGATAGAATATAATATATAATGATTAGAATATAGTTTTGAGTTATTCACGAACTTAAACAAAGTGAGCAAACAATTTTATGCTACATAAATAATTGTCTTACAGTTATTTATTTGTAATATAAATTTATTTAATAAAATAATATTGTTTTTAATGTTTTGCAAACTTTTCGAAGTTTTATAAACAATTAGCACCATTGCGATTCATGCATTTAAAGATTCCCATAATTATTTACATTGATAATAACACTTAATAGCCGGCAACCAAAAAGTATTTTTTAAGTATTTGAAAAGTTTTATAATATTTTGAATCAATTGTAAGATTCATTTTGTTGACATTGTTTTCAGTTTGTAACGAAGAAAGATCAAACTCTTTTTTCATTTTTATGGCAATTTAGCAAATTTTCTAAAATGATGATATTTTTCTAAAAAAAAAAATATTAAAAATATTGATTTTTTGAAAATAATATTTTCGGAATTTTTTTCGAAAATGTTGAAATGAAAAATGGAGTAAAAAGTAATATTTCTTAAAAACATAAAATTTTCGGTAATCCTGAAATTTTTCAAAAAAAAAATGGAATTCTCAAAAATGTTGGAATTTTTCAAAACTGTACTTTAAAACAATATTAATTTTTAACACTTTTCGAAAATGTTCGAAACAAAACTTGAATTAATAATAACTGAAATTATTAAAACTTAAGAAAGGTAGAAATGTTTTTTTTTTAATTTCTCAAATTTTCTGAAATTTAAGTTTTTCAATAAGGATGAACACTAGCAATACCAACTCTTCCATTATTTGAAACAGTACTATTGGTTCGATGCAAAATATCGTACCGTGTCCGTCCTACGAATTTGCGACCATCTTGTAAGCTAGGCTCAGCGTAACTATTCCTATAACGCTGGTTGGCCATGAATTTCTTTTCCCTCATCTGAACCACTCCTTCCCTACCATCCCGAAAGTCTGCATCTCTTAAATCTCGAACATCTCTAACCTCCCTGGCCTCTCTCGGTTCTCTAGCCTCTCGAGTTTCTCGAGTGTCCCGAGAATCCCTGAGATCCCTAGACTCCCTGGAATCCCTCAAATCCCTAGAATCTCTCGCGTCTCTAATATCCCACTCCCTGTACTCCCTACCAGATTCCTTTGGAGCTAAATCCCTAGAATTCGTAGATTTTTCCTTGGAAAGCCTTGAATCGACCTCGAAATCACCATGATCTCGATCGGATCTGTAGTTTTCAAGGTAAGACCTACGTTTATAGTCTTTATTCAACGTTCTAGATTCCTGGGGTCTATCATGTCTGTCATCCGGGTATCTTTCAGGGTAGTAGGAGAAGTCCCTGTCTCTTGAGTCCCTTGGCTCTCGTAGATCTCTTGATGTAGATCTATCTTGGGCTAAATCGCGATCCCGGTCTGTGGAGGTAGAGAGGTTGAACATGGACCTTCTCTTGATGTCGTACTTGTCTGGTTTTTGTTGACTAGACCGGTATCGTTCAACTGGAGTTGGTCCCAAGTCTCGGTTGGTCCGTCGTTCCGGAAGGTCCTGGGAAGACTTGAAGTGCCTTGGAGCAGGTTGGGGTATTTCTTCATCATCATAATAACGAGAATTCCTGAAAAATTGTTTTAGTAAGCAATATTTCACTAGGGTAATCAGATTTATCCGTGGGATCATTGTAATATAAAAGGGAACATAGTACAATACCTTTTATCCTTTGATATGTTAGGAGAGATAGGTGCTTCTCTAGGAAAGAACTCCTGATGGGTAACAGGAGGTGATTTCTTCTCCAAAAGAAGGAATTTCTCCTTGGCATCATTGAACCTCTCCCTAGGAGAGAACTGAAGGACGCTGAAGTTATCTTGGAAGGTCTCACGTTCATCTCTATCTCGTTCACGTTCCCTCCCTCGGTCGTTCTCACGTTCTCTCTCCTTCTCCCGTTCTCTCTCCCTAGTCCTTTCCCTTTGCTTCTCCCTTTCTTTATCCCTAACACGCTCCCTCTCTCTTTCAATTTCCTTCTCTAACTCCCGAGCCCTTTCCCTTTCTTTCTCTCGTTCCCTTTCCTTCTCCCGTTCCCTTTCCTTCTCTCTCTCCCTTTCTCTCTCCCTTTCCAATTCTCTATCTTTATACCGTCCTTGAATTTGATCCGACCTGTCCTTCCTATCAGGACAAATCTTCTCTACATACTTCTCAATATACCTCTCAGGAACATCTCTACTATATCTACCATCCTTCAGTCCTTCGTTATACTCCCTAGATATAGGTTCCTTCAATCGTCCCTGACGCTTCAGAGTATCATCAACCGTCTCATATCTCTCCCGTTCCCTATCTCTCTCTACTTGTCTCTCAGGATACTCCCGGTCTCTATAATCCTTAAAATCATAGTCTTTCTTGTAGTCCCGAATGTTCCTCTCTATATATTCCGGACTCCTAGTATGATTCCGATCGTTCCCGTTTCGATACTGATTGTTCGGATACTGATTACCGGGAGTCTCCTCTCTGTAGTTGAAAGACTCTTGCCCGTGATACTTATTCCTCTGCTCCAACTTCTTCCTGATGTGCTCTTCCAGATGCTGGCGGGTGATTTTCTGATCAAACTGCCGTGGCTTACGTTGCTCGGCCCGGTAGTCATACTTAGGAAGAGGGGACGGATAGGTAGGTTGATCGATCAGATACAGGCCTGTATCTTGATCAGCGTTCCAATCTTCATCTGAAAATTTATGTTTTCATTAAAATCAGGATAAGTCATTTAAACTAACCTATGCTAATTTAATTTGGTCTGTTTTTGTTGGAATTACACTGAGCTAAAGTCAATTAGATGTTAAGAGACTTAAGTCAAGTCTTATGACTTAAGTCATATTACTTAAGTCATATTTGAGTAAATGTAGCTGTAAATAATTCATCAAAATCAAATTAAAATTACATGAGTCGCCTTTCGAAGAGTGACTTAAGTCAGTCGCAGGTGACTTAAGTCGAATCGCCAATGCATTCCACGCATCATCAACGGGCTGCATGCAAATAAACGCGTTAATAACCGACGTGAGAGGCACTCTCTCATCTTCCATCTTCCGCATTCCACGAGTTACACTTACGTCGTAAATTAAACATAACCTAAGTCATGTGACTTAATGTAAAGCTATCAAAAACGTACGGTATTCATTAATGGCTGAATAAATAAATAGAATAGAAATGAAAAACCTCAACAAATTTTATACGTTTTAATGTTTCAATGTTTAAATTTACAATATATAAATTCTATGTACGCAAAATGAGAATAATATGAGAATAATCGTGAACTAACTTGACTTAGGTTGAAGATTACGTTATGAGTCAATAGGTTTCGGTGTTAAAGTTCACTAGGTGGCTTCAGCATTCCAAAGTCAAAACGAAAACTAGCAACAAAAACAACCTTTCTAAAACTTAAGTTCTCTTAAATCAGACATATTTTAACTGACTTAAGTCTTTTCCGAAACAGCGTATTAGTAGTCAATTAATTAAAAGTAGATTAGATTATTATAATTTTCCAAATTCTAGTTAAATGTAAATCGATGATTTTGAACACCAAAATTTGCGAAATTTGAGTATTAAGTCAGAATGGCAAGCGACTTAAGTCAGAAACATTCGTATATGTATGTTTTGCTGGGTGAGGAGCAGAAGAGAACGAGGACGACCGGGGGACGACCCGGTTCATTCTTTTTTGCCCGGCGACATGATAGCGAGAAGAACGACGAACGATGCTTTAGCCAAGTTAAGCCAACTTCGCCATCGATGCGAGTTAAGTCAACTTGTTGCGAGCTGCAGACGCAGGTGAAACCCTCGGGCAGTGGGACACCATACCGGACAAGTTACTTACATATATTATACGGGTGTGAAGAAAAAAAACATCAATAATTCCCTGCATTCTTAATTTTACGGATTGCCTAGCTTAAATATGATTGTTAATTAATCATTTAGTAAGACTTATTGTTAGAACAAGATCTTAACTTAATTTGGAAAAAAGAATATGTTTAAACAAAATTCTGCTAATAAGCGGACACGGACTTGACCTCACAGATTTCCATAAAATTTAGCATACGTGTATTATTCGACTAGAAACAAAGTATAACTATTTGTTGCCACGTGTAATGCATTTATGGAAGTATTAACATTCAAAGTCCTTTTTAAGGACAAATCCTAAGAGTCCCGTGGCCTCGTTCGAGTGTAATTAGTTTCTAATCTAATGTGTATCAAATCTCATTCAAACCCGTGAGGTCAAGTCCGTGACCTCCCCTATAAATCAATGGTCTAACTTATTATATATACTAATATGTACATAAATATGTTCATAAATTTACATGAAATTTGGCATACGTGTATTATTAGACTAGAAACTAATTCTAACTGCTTATTGCCAGTTGGACGCGAATGCATTTATGGAATGATTAACAGAGTCCTTTTTAAGGACAACTCTTAAGAGTTCCGTGGTCTCGCTCAAGTGTCTCGCTCTCTACTCTTATTCTATACGTGTATCAAATTTCAAGCAAATCCGTGAGGGCAAGGCCATGACCTCTCATATAAATCTATGTTTTAACATGTTCTATATACTGATATGTACTTAAAGTTGCCTATATGTAATAAAACTCACCACTTGTACTATGTCCATCATGATACCTCTCCTGGACGTCGGGACTTTCAGGACTAGGAGCATGATCAGAACCAATCCCTGACGACCCTCCGGAGCTGGCCATCCTCTTCGCTTTTCCATTGGTCTGGCCACCCACAATATTGGAGTTCAAACATCGTCGTAGTTCAATCCCGGTGAGATTCCCTTTCTGTCTATGCACCGTGTCGTAGTCCCTAGGTGGCAGTAGGATCGGAACGTCGTTTTTGTTCAGCTTAGCCCTTAACTCAGCCGCTACTGAGTCGTAGAGGGTTGCTACTCTTACATCTGAAGAGAATCTAATCCCAAACATATTTTTACAAATTTTTAAGGCTGACACTTCAAACCTGGTATTCTTAGACGTTTCCCTGTAACTTCTCAGTCTCGTAATATCTTGAGTCTACAAAGGGGAAATCTGATTTTATGATTAGTCAAATTTCCTCCATGGTTCTAGATCGAACATAGTGGTTATGGAACGAACCTAGATTGCTTTTGATTAAAACCAAGACTTACCAAGACTTCTAGGAGGTCCCAGATAACGACTATGAATACCTAGGCTAAAATTTTTAGGTTCTACTCTATGTGAAGGCTTTCATCAAGGGAAGATGGAACTGAAAGGAGCAGGTAAAATGACCCTGAGCAGAAATTGCATCAGCTTCTGAAGTCTTAAGTCTTTTTTTACGTTTCTTAGGTAGACTTGAGACCTAAAACTTAAGTCTACTTCAAAAATGCGAAAAATTCTTACCTCTCCTCACTAGATTCGCTCTTTGTACTAGTCCCAGTATCACTACTCCCAATACTACTATCCAACCTCTCCTTTTTACTCCCGTCCTTCTTAATCCTCCTGTCATCATCAGCCCCACCGCTAGATGGCAGCAGTCGACTTTCAATCTCAGCAAATTTCTTCTGATTCTCAGGCTTCTCAATCAGCATCTGCAATTGCCCCTTCAGCATTGCTGCAGTTTCTAAGCTGTCACAGCGATACGCATGCACATGAAGAGGACACTTTGTGACAGGATTAAACAACAATAAAATACAGGCGATGATATCCTCCCTCTGGTGGACACAAGTGATAGTATTATGAGGAATGAAATGTTTAATAGTCTCATTCTTCGGCTTCTTGTTGTTCTGAGCCGAGAGGATATTCTGAACAATCTTCAACCCTTTCGAAGACACTTGAAGGGTAACTTTAAACGGTTCAATGTCCTTTTCACGCTCTTCCAGATTGTCAATGACGGGAACTATGTATTCTAAGCCTCGAAGGCCTTTAGATTCTTTTGCACCCAGGAACCAGACATAGTAAGAGGATTTTTTAATTTCTTTCTTGAGTTTGTGCGCCATTTTTACTGAGAGTAGGACTTAGGTTAGATGGCACTGGTTGTTCTGGTAGAGTTTGGTGATTTACATGATTTTTTTGGAGAAAATCTGAAACAAAATAGGAAAATATTAAAAATAAAACGCATCAGCTTTGCTTTCTAAATATTTGGCATTCCTATGTTAGGCAACCAATTGTACACATTATCCAGCATTAGTTCTTAAAAGTTAACAAAAATTCGCACGAATCAGTTTTAGCATAATTTAAGCGATGTTTTATGTTTTTAAAAGTAATAATTCACTATAAAACGGACAAACTTTTCTGCTATAAAATTAACGAAAAATCCAGTGAAAAACTTCAACATTTTATGAATTATTCCTATTTTACTTACAATTAGTTGCAGAGTGCATTTTCTTTAATGTTCATAAATATGGAAGAAAGTTAGGAAATATTCATAATACCTAGTTTCTTTGAAATTGCAAGCCTTAATACGATGATAGATAAATTGTACATATTTACGTTTCCTT
This sequence comes from Weissflogia rhopalogaster, assembly GCA_019419845.2. Taxonomy (NCBI): domain Eukaryota; kingdom Metazoa; phylum Arthropoda; class Insecta; order Coleoptera; family Staphylinidae; genus Weissflogia; species Weissflogia rhopalogaster. Next base: position 11,911 of record WSZQ02082417.1, read on the forward strand.
AGCTCTTAGAATTTTACTAAAAACCATCGTAAAATTGTTTTAATTCATTTTTGAGAGAAGCTTCACATCTCAGAAGTAATAATGTATTATATAACTGATAAAATAGTTTATTTTCTATAAAATTAACGAAAAATATCTTTCAGAAGCTTCTAAAATCGTTTAAAAATCATGATTTTACTAAATGTACGACAAATCTCTGAATTATCATTTTCAAAAACCTCGAAGCATTCCATTCCTCGGTGTTTTCATACGCGGCACGCAACAATATCTCATAAATTTTGAAACAAGTGTATCAGTCAGTAACTGGTTGATTGTGACTCGGCTGCCGAGACAAGTGTTGGTTATTGAGACAAGTCCTGGTAGGTCGGCGAAGAAGAAGAGTTATGCGCGACCGACTTACCGAGCGCGACCTCAATCTCGCGCCTCTTTCTCATCGCCTGTACGAGAAGAAAAAACACATACAAAACTGAATCACACACAGGCATACACGCACTGCTTAAGTAACAATGGCAGATGATTTTCTATTTTATAATCTGATGATGCTGTTAATTTTGTTTGTTATTTTTCTCAGCAAAATAAATAATGTAAAGAATTACGCATTTTATATAAAGGGAAATTCTTTTAAAACAATTATTAATTTTATAATTTTATGTTTTATGGGCCTAAGCAATAAGATTTAGTCATTACTTGGTGAAATTATGAAATATTTTACTGTATCGTTGTTCATAATAGATATTTGTGTAGAGATTGATCAGAAACTAACATGAGACTTCCGAAATTTCGACAAATAATCGCCAAAATATACGAGAAAAACAGATTTAGATGTGTTAAATCGACTTATTTTCACAAAAAAAGTCGTTTTGTCTGCATCGGTTCAGAAACTAAAATGCGATTTTCGAACTTTTGACAAATGATCGCCAAAATATTCAAGAAAAACAGATTTAGATGTGCTAACACCACTTATTTTCGTGAAAAAGTCGTTTTAGCACATCGAGATATCAATAGCTGCATCGGTTCAGAAACTTGAAAGCGATTTCCGAAGTTTTGGCAAATAATCGCCAAAATATATTGGAAAACAAAGTGCAAAATTAATGTGCATTAATTAGCAAGAGAAAATGAATAATGCCTGCGACCGGACTTGCATAATGTCTCCGGACCTGCAATCCTCGCAATACATGTGTAAATGCGCACTTTATGAATACAAGAATAAAGCTATTCAATGGCAAATTAACCTCCTCAAATTCGCAATAACAATAAAAATCAATAAGGAAGAAACATGCTCGCAAATTGTTATAATTAATTAAAACTTAAACACACAATACTCATACATCTATGCCATGTTGTGCATTGTTTTACGAGTCTCATATGGCGTTGATTATAATACTCCACTTTACCACAGCGTAAATCAATTAGATTTCTAGGCTAATTCCCACATAACCTCTCTCGGGAAATTATCCACGATTACACGAATCTAGGCGTTCGAATTACGTGATCTTCCTCTGCAATCTTCGGTGTATTAACCACATCTCGCATCGCTCACAACGTAGCCAATAATCACCTTAATTCGGAACTATGAAACTTATTCCGGCATTGAAGCTTTTTTGTTTATAAAACTACCTAGATATGTATCAGCAATTTACCTTAATTAATGCTACAGCGTGTGAGTTGTTGCATAATTAATTATGGAGCAATTGTGCAGAGAAGTTGGGTTATGTCTTTTTGTCTCAGGTTAGTTAGACTTGAGCAATTTTTGGAGAGCATGAGAAAATTGAGACACAACTGTAAATTTTACATGTTTACGAACAAGTACATGAGAACTGATACAATTTTTAGACTTTTTTATTGAGGTGATTTTTTGCAATTTTTAATTTAATTTGCAAAAATCCTATTTGGTTGTTTTTTATTATGGCTACATCAAAAAAAGGAGGAAAAAGAAGAAAAAGAAGAATATATATACCGGCTGAGTTTTTTAACGTGAAAACTTCAACTATCTCGAGAAATAAGCCCTCTACAAAAAAATTGAAGGTAATCAAAAATTAATCATTCCATTAGGTAAAAATGATCGTGATATTCTCAGCCATTAACTTTGAAATGTTAAATGGTTACTCCTATTTATTAATGCATGTTCGAATTGTACGACTAAAAGTAAGTAAGATTTGTTCGAAACATTTTTTTCGTAGTTGCTTCTGTAAGCGATAAAAAATAATTTTATGAATTTATTTTCCAGTGTAAAGATCGCGCAATTTTATTTCTTGACGCAGTACACAGTTTATTATTACAGGTTTACCCCAGTAATGGTTCCAGTAAATGCTCATAATAATACTCAGCGATTTCAATGCATGTCTCAACTTGCCATACTCGTTAACAATCTACGACATTATATGCTCCTTGGAGAATATACTATAACAATTGTCTGAAAAAATTCTTTCACCTAAAAGATCCATCCGCTATTCATAACAATCTCATAAATATAAATACCTCTAACATAAGTTAATTTAAAATAAATACACCTTAAGTACGCAATGAATTAAATCCACTGGCATGCTAACGAGTTAACTGCTCCGCAAATTGACAATTAACTCAATTGCCGCTCAAGACTCTATTAAAATACGCACGAAGTATGCAAAATGTCAGCGCATGTAAGGTCATGGTTCTAAATATGCAGCAATTATCTTGTCGTTTCAATCTTTCAATCCCATTCGAAGTCGTCCAAGTTCTTAGCTCTAAACTTTTGAAACTGAATTGCACGACTTAACGACTAGAGACTAAATGATTCGTACAAGATGTAAGAATAGAGTCGTAAACATTCTTTAATCACTTCATCTAATAATTATCAACGTTTAGAAGTGTACTATTATCGAATTTTCTTTGTGCCTTGGTTTATGTAGTCATTTTTGGAATCTAATTATGTTTAGGGGGCTTGTTTGTTGTTGATTTGAAATTTCGTTAATCCTTTCTAGACCTTGGCATACAGAAACTAGCATTGCTGTTTTTGTTTTATTGGCAAATGTTACTAAACATTTGTGGATTCGTTGCTGCTTTATTGATTCATGTTTCATTGATTGGCCACCATAAAATGTTGTATAAATTCCATTTATTTCACACCTTTTTTGATGTTTTATTATTACCTTTGTGTGAAATATTACTTATTTATGTTTAGAAATTTAAATTCAAATAAAAGAAAATTTCTTTAATAATAATAATAATATATGTTATATTGAATTTGGCAATTTTAGTGTGAAGTTTGAAATATATTTGAGAGTAAGTACTTAGTATGATTTTTTCTAACTCATTCACACAACTACTATCATACAGTCTTATTTGAACGAACATGTAATCATTTAGCACAATTAATGAATCTACAAAGAAATTAATTAACTGAAATTGAAATTTTTAACAGGAAAAGTGAAAATTTGAAGTCCCCGACCGGGTTCGAACCGGTTAGGAAAAATACTAAGTACATACTAAATACTTACTCTCAAATAAATAACAATACAGCAAATACCAATCAATTTATGAATAATTAATCTACTTTCCCATGGAATTTCCTTTGAATTTGATTTTCGTACATCTAAGTTATGTACATTTTTAAATTTGAAGCTTCAATGTATCAAATCAGTAAAGCAAACCTCTCCAAAAAATGAACACAGGCCATTTTTTTTAGTTCTAATCAGCAAAACCTTGCAAGCAAAAGAAGTTGAGAGCCTGTCACCATATGAATTTGTTGCTCCCTCCCTTAATATTACAACAAAACTGTGATTATAAAAGAAAGAATCGATATTGTTACAATATAACTATTGCGAATCTTACAGATTGACTCATCATTTTCACATCCTGATGACGCTGTTTGACATTTACACTTTCCATTCTCCATTTCAATATGCAAAAATCGAATCGTAAATGTTATAAACCAATACCACATCCTCCTCGCCTTTCCTTGTATTTCTGTATTCTGTTTCAGTCAATTTTGCAATTCTTTATTGCGCAACTGTTTCAATAAACAAAAACAAAACTTCGTGCGAAACGTCTTAAAAGTCTAGTAAACCTCACCAAAATATCGTTGAAATTTCTTCAAAATTTTTTAAAAATTTCTAAAAATTCAAGGATTCACTCTTCGCAATTTCCCACTAATGAGGTTAACAACAAACTATTATGATTGTGATGGGCATGAAATCGAGTACTATGTTTGGTATGGACGTTGCTTTCGCGGTCAAAACGTGATCAGGAAGAAGCAGAAGAATTCGAATCAATTGCGTTTGACAAAAGGTGGACAATTTCATTCATTCGGAAATTGCGGCTGGCCTGTCCAGGTCGTGTGTACGTATTGGCATTGTCTTCGAATGAAAGTCAATGCTGTTTCCGGGGACAATGACAATCAAGTCGATAATAATCACAATAGATAAATATATAAACAACAATAGAAAAGTGTTTAACACTTTTTTTAAGTGTTCAGTTCTTGGAGTTCAGGGAAGTCTATAAACTTTGGGATTTGCGATTTATTTTTTCGTTTAATAATAATAATAAATATGTTTGAATAGCTATCGACGTTTAAGGTCTTTCCGCCGAGAATGTACAATTTGTTGAAAAATGAATTACAAACAAGCAAAACGAATATAAAAATAAATGAACATAAACCTTTAATAGAGACGTTGAATAGAAATTAAACAGTATTTCTAATTTATATTGTAGGAATGGTGGTGTAGAGGATGTGAAGGTGTTTTGAATTTAGGTGAATTTGGGATGATGGATCGTATGCAAGCGTCATTTATAATTGCAAAGTTTTGTCTTTTCATTTTGAACGTCTCCTGCAATTCAAGGTAACGGTGTTCTATGGGGAGTATAGCACATTTTTCGTAAAGCAATGTATTTGGGGGATTA
>WSZQ02082428.1:0-16784 GCA_019419845.2 Weissflogia rhopalogaster
ACTTACACTGCTCATCACGAAGAGCCGTTAGTGCCGCTTCACAGTCTGTCATGATATAGATGCGTTTACCCTTGTAGCGCTTATTAAGGCTCTGCTGGGCACATGCCTCTATAGTCATGATCTCTGCTAGAGTTATGGAGAGGACTTTACCGACAGCAATGGATTCGTTCCAGTTTGGCCCGTGAATTGCAATGCCGTGGTTTTCCCCGTTTACCGATGCGACCGAGTACCAGATCACATTATTTCTGTCCTCGGTTATGCTTTCGACTTCGGTGATGGCATCCGGGAGCGGTTTAATCGCCACTGTAACCGTACCGGTGTTATGGAATACGACTTCAACTGTGGCTTTGTCCATCGGGCAACCGATATACGGAAAGTCAGCCCTACTCAACATCTCGGAGTACCCTTTACTGCAACTTGATAGTCCCATTCTCAGTGAGCTCCTGATGGCTGCCCCTTCAATGGCGATTGACATGGGCGGAATGGCTAATAGCGCTGTCAATGCAGCAGTAGGGGTCGCGTATCTCGCCCCCGTAATTCCAAGGCAATTCCTGTGAACCCCTGGAATAAATTCAAATAAATTATAATCCAAAATAAAATGTACGTGTAAAATTGTGAATTTAAGGATTAACACTACCACGAAGTGTTCAATTTCGCTTATGCACAATATGCTCACTCGATAATACGACACTTTGGTTCCAATTACGTCTGGCTTCTACATTTCTCAGTTTGAAATTGAAAGTATTTACGTATTGCAATTATAATTAATCGATAATGAAGGTGTTATTATGCGTGCAATGTGAGAAAGAAAATCTGAGCTTCATTTGAAACGAAAAATACGCAAACAATTCAGCGAACGCCATCAAGTCGCCAACGAAAAAGAAAGGTAAAATTCATTGTGCGCAACTAGTAAAAGTCCGAGTTTCACTCGCGATGAACGCTCATAGCACTCTATGTGCGCATCTAATGCTTATGCGGCTCAAATTATAGCAGAATGCTTGACCGCTACGCCGGTATCTAATTGTGCTGCATAATTTACGACTGTGCTTAACTGGCTCATTTCTCTTTTGTAGTTTTACTTTTCGTCCTAGTATGCCTTGAAGCGCTAACATATGACAGCTAGATTGTAAATATTGAGATATTTTATCAGTTGTCAGTCGAATAGCGCCTCCCTTTCTGCGACTTGCGAGAGAAAAATCGTGTTTTTTTACAATTTCTAGACTGTGCAAATAATATTTAATTACAATCTCTCGTGTACGAATGAGAACATTGTTCGAGGAGCGAAGAATCGAGATCAATTTTGCAAAAATGTTTGTTCAAACGATTAGGTCAAATATGGCGAATGGGGCTTCTGAACTGATTGTATCTTCAACAACAGAAGATGGGGATGGATCTACCAATGCTGTTGTGGAGAACATTGGGGACGGGGATATCCATACTTCGAATACTTCCGAAGAGGTTGAAGTGATCTCCGATATCTATGCCACAGCTGATCGCGTACTGGGAAATAGGAATGAAGGGGAATCCCTCGCCAATGGGGTAGCAGGTAATGATCCTGTAGGTTCTGAAGAATATGGAGGTGGTGATCGGGTCACGCAGGCTGAAGGAAAGGAACTATCCAAACAGGCGAAGGTGGATTCGGAGAACTACACTACTGGGACTTCTTCGAAAGTATCTGGGTATTTAGCCAAAAAAGGGAAAATGGTAAGTGACTTCTAGGTCTAACAATAAGACAGTGACGGATTATGATAGTGTCATAGTGGGCTTGTTTTTAGACAAGCTTATGTTCATTTCAAACAGTGGTTGGTTTAATTTTGATCCAATCGATTAATAGCTGTATATATTTAATCCGTAATACAAATTTTACGGACGATTTTAATATTTTACAAGTTAATCTATTGTACATTTATTTTTTATTTGTCACGAGTGTTCGATGCAAGTATTTTTGCTTTCTCATCAAAAAGGAACAATCGGCAATTCGTATTACTGTTTGTGTAATTGAAATGCATGGACCAACTTGCTATACATACGCTCACAATTTCATATTTGTACAATAGGTAGAAGAAGAATAGCTTAATATAATAGTAGTTGTCGCATGGCCCTAACACAAATCTGTGAAAAGCTGGATACTAAACGCAAAGCAAATAATGCGTCTATATACTGCCATATAAATTGCAACGAACAAATTTGAAAAATATCGGTTATTTATAAACATTCTTAAATTTGCACACAATAACGTTAAAGAGTTTCTTAATATAATATGGTATCATTCCCAAGTCACCTATTTGTTGTAAGTTTATCCACTACCGAAAATTGTGAAAAATTGCGGATTTGTCCATATATCTGCATGTAAATTTCTTCTATAAAATTTGAAAATTTCGGATATTTGTAAATATCGACACATATAATACAATAGCATTAATCCCAAGGTGATATCACCTATCGAACATCTTGAGAATTTGCTGATTCGTCCATATAACGCCATGTAAATTACTTCTAATATATTTGTAAATTTGAAGCACTAATAAATGCTGGTAAATTCTTATATTTGCACATATTATAGCAGAAGAGTTGCTTAATACAACGCCGTTACGCTCAAGTCCATATCAGAAATCTATCGTAAGTTAACCCCAATCGAACATCTTGTGAATTGGCTGATTCGTCCATAAAATTTGTAAATTTGAAGTACTTATACAGGCGGATAAATTCTTATATTTGCCCACATTATAGAAGAAGAGTTGCTTAATACAATCGCATTAATCCCAAGCCGATATCAATAATCAGGAACAAGTTAAGTCAATATGGATTTTTTTGAAAATGTGCTGGTACGTCCATGTATAACCATGTAAATTACATTCAGCAATTATGATAATTTCGCTCTATTAAAAATCTTGGCACATTCAGCAATTATGATAATTTCGGTTTATTAAAAATGTCGGCACATTCGTATACTTGCACATATTATAGAAGAAGAGTTGCTTAATACAATGGCATTAATCCCAAGGCGATATCACTGACCAGACCTAAGTTAATTCCTTATCGAACATTTTGAGAATTTGCTGATTCTGGCAAATTCTTGTATTTGCCCACATCATAGAAGATGATTTGCTTAAAACAGTCGCAATAATCCTAAGCCGATATCAATAATCTGGGACAAGTTAACTCAATATCGATTTTTTTTGCAAATGTGTTGATACGTCCACGTATAGACATGTAAATTACATCCAACAAATTTCAAAATTTCGGTCTATTAAAAATGTCGGCACATTCGTTTACTTGCACATATTACAGAATAAGAGTTGCATAATACAATAGGGTTAATCCCAACTCGATACCACCTATCTTTCGTCTGTTAATCTCCCATCGAACATTTTTAAAACTTCCTAATTTACCCACCTAATCCCATGTAAATTATTTTCATCAAATTTGAAAATTCTTATATTTTCACACATTATAGAAGACGAATTGCTTAATATAATGGCGTTAATCCGAAATTCCCGGAAAATTTATTGATCCGATCCGAAAGGACCGAAATTTGAAAATCATAGCACGACTCCCAGTTTGAGAAACGACTCAAATCTGTGCCCAAAGGGAATTTTCTGTTCCCTGTTCTGTATAAGTCTACCAAGAGAAGTTCTTTCTATACAGGGGCACTGGCCTAAGACACCTAAAGAATAATCCGCCACTGATCTAGGGTTATTAACATATTTTTTCAAATGGGCTTAATATGATTTCCAAATATAGCGCATGGTATCTTCGTGGAAAAAGTATTGGTTTGTCCTTGACAGCCGCTTACTTTTGTACTACCGCTCCAAGATCGAGTATGATGCCCTTGGTCCATGCAAGGGATCCATTACGCTGGGATCACCTTGTACTATCAAGCCAGGCTCTGCATCAAATTGCGTCTTTCAAATAGAAACACGAAACAACACAGTCACGCTGGTAATCACTAAACAATCTGGTAGCTTTCAGTTAAGTGCTCATATCGTTCGCATCTTGTTCTGCAGCGGGCCGAGAATCGTGCCGAACAGGATAAGTGGCTGCACGCATTTTTGAACGCGTTTAAGCATACCATGCCATCAGCGCGAATGTCCCACTTCCGCTACTCCGCCGACGATTTGGCAGTGCGCGCCCACGTTGATAAGGTCTGTAGCTGTTTATCTTGTTAGCTTATCAGCGGGCCAGCCAAAATCATGTGTATTTATCGAAACAAATTGCAGCCGGTAATGCCACCGCTTATTCGCCAGAATACGATGCCGGATCGAATGTGTAATAATGCAGTTGGCGAAACGGGACGTAAGGATACATCTACGAAGTCGATGGTGGAGCGCATTGAGGCTATGGGTGGACAGAGTTACACCCCTGGACAGAATGCCGCCGTAGCTGATCACCTGAAGGCAAGCAAGGCTAGCCCAAAATTACCAAAGAACCAAAATCTAAGAAAGTTACTCGATAAGCAGATCTCTATTGGTAATACTCCTAAGTCCGATCAGGAGTCTTGGATCAAGGAAGAGGAGATTTCTACAGAGACAGTGGAAAATGACCTGTATGATCACTGTGAGATGGTTACAATCAAGGACCCACATATCTACCAAGAAATACCAGATATCGTCTCTGACAATACTATTTTGACGGAGGTTATGATAGAGAACTCGAACTATGCTGATATTGATCAGAACAAGAACAATGTCGAGTACTGGGAACCGATTTATGCGTTGGCCAAGCCTGCTAATGAGACTCCAGACGTTTCCTTCCCATCAAAAGATGACGAAGAAGACATACCAACCCCTAATGAAGAAAAAGAGGAAAACATCGACAAGAAGAACTGGCAGAAATTAGCAAAAATGGTGAAGGAAGAGAGGAAGACCGGTGCGAAGCGTCAGAGCTTCGTCGTTAGAATGTTCAAGAAGATAAAGCGGCAGGATAGTAACATTGTGAAGGGAGACGACAAGGGAAACCAGAAAGAAGAACACTTAGAGTCTCAGAGCATCCACGATGAAGATAATATTGTCCTGAATGAACCAGGTTTAGTCAATGATCTTAGTCCTGAAGTACTAGTGGAATTAACGGAAGCTCTCCATGTTATGGAAAAAGTGGTGAGTCTGATGATTCAAACTATGTTTCATTTATTATTTTATGTTATGTTTCATACATGTTTTAGGATGCAATTACTTCGAGAAAAGAAATTATCCCTGAACCTGAAATTGAACGTTCAAACTTATCAGAGGAACTAACTGCTCAATCAGGTGTGAAAAAAATAATTACTAAATTTCGTCAATCATTTCGCAGAAAGCGTTGTTAATTTGAATAACAACAAATGTTCAGGTTATTATACCACTTTACACTAATTTCGACGTGATACTTATTTGATACATATACAAGTTAATATAAATTATTCAACAAGTGAAACTCATTGTCAGTCGTATTTTCTATTATCTTGATGTTATTTATTTAATATTATTAACTGTTATTAGCATTTGTTTGTGTGTTTACTAATAGCTTTTATGTTGTAACAAAATTGCTTGCTAACACTGCCGTTTTTGTTTTGTGTGGTTGGTCCAGAACCAGCACCAACACAGCTTGAGCAACTTACCCAGCTTCAGCAACCTCAATTATCGCTTAAACAGCCAAACGACAATTCCTCGGAAACCTTGTCCAAGGAAGTTCTTGGCGTTTCTAGGAAGGAAGAAACTGACGACGATAAACATGAAAAGGTTGAGGAAGCGGAGGACACTAACGTTGTTACAGATTTCGATTATGATATTTACGATACTAGCCATCGTTTGAACATTCCACGTCCGAAACTAATCAGCAAGCCAAAGCAACCCAAACGTTTCAGGGTTGCACCTGACATGCCTATCACAGCTCCCAGGATGAAGGAGTTTGCAGATGATGACGAACAAGTAGTGCCGCACTCCAGTGATGATAATAAATTGATGACAATTGATGAGATTCTCGACGATTTGGAAAATCATAACTATCAACCCTTCTCACGTCAGAAAGTCAAGGATCTAATTGAGAAATTTAACGAAACTGAGCATGACAACGAGGAGGAGAGCAGGGAGGAGAAAGTAATTCAGGCACAGCTGAATCGGGCACAGATTGAACCTGTGGAGGAATTGAATAGTTTGTTGGATGAGTTGAGTAAAGTCGCGAATGTTTTAGTGGCCTCTCCCCATTCCACAACATGCAATGAAAATGAGCCGTATAGCGTTGAAGAAGTAAGTAAAAGAATCGTAAGGGGTAAGGTGATCAGTGTCCCACATTCTGCCATGGTCCAACTTTTTTTTAAATGTCTCTAGTTGTATTTAATAGGTTCCAGGGGGAATGTTCCTAGGGGAGGAGTTAATACGTCCCATCGAGGGCTTCGAATAGGTCCTAACGGGAGACTCCAATAGATTTCAAGAGGAGATAATAATTACTAATGTATCCTTAACATGTGGGATTCCCAATAGGCCCGAAGGAGACCCCTGAATATGCACAATGTCTTAATAGGTCACAATGAGAGGCCCGCAATAGGTTTCATTTTAATAGAACCCAAGGAGGAATTTTCATAGGTCCTAATAGGTTTCAAAAGAGACTATCAATAGATTCCAAGGGACGATCTCTTATATATCACCAAAGAGATAGATCCAAACCTCAGTAGATCCGAACGGGAGACCCCAATAGCTTCCAAAAGGAGATAATAAATTCCAAGGGAGAATCTGCATAGATCCCAATAGGAGACGCAGAGATCCATAATAAGTCTCAAAGGGAATACGTCCTGAGCGGGGCCTCAATAAATACTAAGAGGACACCTCCAGTAGATCCCAAGGGAGAACCCAATCCTCCTATTTGAGGTATTGAATATATCGAACACAAATAACAATTTCGATACTTTTTTGGCACCCCAACACGTTAGCAAACCACCTACAATACCCCAGCAGCGTCCCTCATGTTTTTTCTTTTGTTAAAATCTAGTCACCTGATATTGACTTAAGATACTTTTAATTATGGCATTCCATGTCCCTAGTTTCGTTATAATAGGTTCCAAGGCGGTACCGTTAATAGGCTCCAACGGGAGATTCCCAATAGGTCCCAAGTGGGACTCCCAATGGTTTCCATTGGGAAACATTAAAGATCCCCACAGAGGGTCCACCATAAGTACATAAATAGAAAGGGGGTCTCCCAATTGGCCCCAAGGGGAGACCTTTTATAGATCCATAATGAGTCCCAAGGGGTGACCTTTTATAAATCCCTAGAAGGTCCCTTAGTAGGTCCTAAGAAGTGGCCTCGAATAGCTCCTCCCGTTTGAGATATTCAATAAATTCCAGACAAGTATCAATTACGATAGATTTTAGTCATCCCAAAACTAACTATACCAAACAACCTACAACACTCCAACCCCTTCCCCTATGTCCTTTTCTTGGTCCAAATCTGGTCAACTTACTCTTGATTAGAAATATTGTAATATATTGCAGTGGAAAAATATTATACCGATAAGAAAACGTCGCCATTCCGATCCAGACTACGATATTCCACGACCCCATAGCGCTTTACAAATAATACCTAACAATGAGAATGAGGAGAACAAAATGCAACCAACTCGCTTCTTTGGACCGGTTATTATAGAACATATCCAAGGGTATGTTTATATATTTTTGTACATTGTTTTATATCTTTTGTTTGATTTTAGGGAGACAACTAGTTGTGGAACCAGTATTACCCCAGATTCCCTAGAAGTGGACGCGCACATTTACAAGAATTACACCCCGAGTATTGAAGAAGATCGAAGCATGCGTTCGTATACATCGCATGTGTATACTAGCAACGAGTCGCATTTGAATAACAATCGTTTCAATAATAAGCTAACAGTGGACGATACCAAAGAAGAGTACCCGAAAATGACTTTGCCACCTCCTCCTGAATCTGAAGAAGGTTTTTATCTAAACACTGAAAGTGATGACAACAACAACGAAACTAAACTGGAAACTTTGATGAAATTTGATCGAAAGGCAGCACCGTTTCTCAATCCAACTATCGCAGATATTTCGAATTCAGTTTGTTTTGATTCCCTTGAACCTTTCTCAGATGTTTCAAAATAATGGAATACTTAGTCTGAGCCCAGTATAAATAATGTGACCAAAGATCTTTACCAAACTGTACAGCAGAAAGCCTTTGTCAGAAGCGTTTAGTAGATGATTCTGGTTGAAATATTATTTTGTATCGTAACATTTGTTTAAAAGTTATTGTATTTTTCTTTAAAAATAAAGTGTTTCAAAATTTATGGAAGTTAATGTTATCGGTAGCCTCACACAATATAGAAACAATAAAATGATAGAAATACGCAATTATTTATCTATGAATTTATTTCCAATGCACCGATGACAATTTTCCCACACAAGGATTATGGATGCAGTGGAAGAATGGGGGTTGACGCAAGGGGCACACATAATGATAGGGGATAGGGGAAATGTTTACGGAAGAAGGAAATAAAACGGAGGTGCGGGGGCGAGGAATGGTTCGATTCAGAATGTAGGTCGAATAAAAGGAAAGTGAGGGAGGCCGTTGCAAAATGGAGAATGGGACTGTTAGAGGAGAGTGGTGGAATTGCACAGCCAGACACGCACGTTATTCACAAAAAAGAAAACTTATTATTTGGAGAAACTGGAAAACAAAATGATAAAATGTCAAACGGATAAGGATATGTGGAAGTTATTACGAAAGCCAGGGAATCCAGTAAGTAGTATATCTCTAGAAGAGTGGACAGAGAAATGCAAAGCGGGGATGTGTGATAATGGAGGGTCGGTTATGCCGCCAGCAGAGAAGGAAAGGGTCGGTGACTTTTTCACAATAGAAGACTTGCAATTGGCAATAAGTATAGTTTATGAATTATGTCCACTGATAACGGCTTTGACGAAGACAAGGTGTTACATCGTCCCTGCCGGTGGGGAAGTATGGTGAGTTTCATAAATATTTTATTTTATTATAACAAATTGTTAACAACGGTAATAAGTATATTTTATGTCATTTGTATAAGATATAAAAAATATGTGTATTGATTTTCTAAACATGGTATAATCGATAGCTGCACAAAACTGATAGAAAAATATTAATACCTTGTTAAAATACATAAAAAGGGGAATAAATTGATATATGTGGCATATTGTTGGATGGACGGCTAAGGGTGAAAAAACCTTATTGAAGTTTTGATTCAAATTTTCATAAAACAGCTCACTTTAAACGGAGTATAAATGAGTTTTATCATAATGGGATTAAAATAACTTCAATACCATGAGAAAATCATATTTAGTATGAAAAATCTTAGGCAAGAGAAATCCTCGAAAATTGCGAAAACAGCGCGCGCTCGTAGGGGACTGGCAAATAATTTTGGCCCACGTTTGGTCACTGTGCGGCGCCGTACACATTGGTAGGGATGTCAACTTTTCAGAAAGTATCGATACTTTTGAAACTTCGATACTTTCGATACCCAAGTATCGAATTTCCGAAATACTTATTGGTATCGAAAATACATAATGTCGCCATCTGTTCATGGATTTTCAAATTATTTTTCACTCGTTACAGTAATCTTCCAGTATATTATTGTCTCAATGTTTCTGCTGTTGCTTCATGGGAGTTACATTTTCAGAATGAAAAATATCGCGGTAATTCCTAAGTAATAAAATTAATAATTGAGTAAATTTAGGAATCGACTTCGAAATATCGAAACTTGTAATTTATCACCTTTTCATACTTCGATTGCGACGAATTGATAAAATCTGAAAGTGTAGGGAATATAACTTTCGTCAAATTTATTTTGGGTTATAGCATAAAAAGCATAATTTGGGTATTAATTTCCAAATGTTTCAAGATTACCTTGTGCATTACGTTTAAGTCCGTTCCTGACTTTTAATTAATCAAAATGTATTCAATAGTATTAAATCTCAAAAGAATCACACTTGTCTTCCCACACAATTCGCTGATTTCAATAACTTAAATTAGTCGTCGTTGTTCATGTTAAGTGATTAACAGATGGCCTCAGTATAGGGTCATGTCAAAAAATATCGAAAATGACTAATTCGATACTATCGATAAGTATCGCAAAGTATGGCAAACAGTTTTCATACATTACTTTATTTTTACATTACTTTATTTTCAAATTAATTAGTTATACCATCTATCGCCTGAAGCGCTAATTCGAGCCAAAATTTCAAAACGTAGTTTTCCATCTTTTTATATTTTTTTATGCTTAACTTATTCGTTTTATTTATGCTTAACTTATTCGTTTTATGTCTAGATGTATCATTGAATCAACAAAATACGAATACATATCCTATCTAATCTAATCAGTATTTTTTGCACTCATTGCTACTAGTAACATTACCTTTATGTTGACCTAGTTCTATTTATAAATACAAGTATAAGAGTAACTGATTTGTTTTTTTCAAATGCACCGACAATTTTGAATGTCTACATCATTTATGTTGTCTACATTTCGTAGATTGATGAAATCATTGAAGTCTATTGATACAAACTCTTACTTAACACTTATGCTAGTTTGGTTGCATACAGTTGCGCGCATATTTAAACATTACAACATTCCACAACAGTCGAGTGTAATGACTGTAATTACAGATAATTGTGGTTTCGCGATGAGCAGTGATTTGTTGTTGGACTGTTGGTCAAGAACATCCAAACACACCACGATACACCGCATCAGTGCGTGAATGATGTTAATGTCTGCGTAGAGTTCGAACGCATTTGTAAATCAAGCCATTCATCACAAACAAACACCGATTGCGTAAGTTTTTTCATTATTTTTTCAAAAATATATATTTAGCTGGAGGCGGAGCAGTGCGACACCACCACAGTTTGCTTCGATGTGTGGTCCGCGTGCGTGAGCCCCATCAGCGTTGTTGTTATCGCATGATGACGTATTAACTAACAGGTTTTTAGTAAATACAACGTGAATTTTCTGCGCTTTCTGTCGCGACGGCATGCTCGTGGTCTGACGTTCATCCCGCACAGGATGATGCACACGGAGGGCAGCGCGCTGGAGGCCAAGATTCGGCGCGTGCTGGAGCTCATCCTCGAGCGCAACATCGCCTACCAGAACGACACGTACTTCGGCAAGTTCCTCACCCACCTCAGCGAGCACAAGGAGCTAGGTTAGTTCCCCTCCTAGAATGGCTGTCCGTCGTGGTTAATTATAAAAACAAACATCGTAATGCCGTGCAAATCGTATACAAACGTTGGATTTTTTAGCCGGCGGTCCGCTGCTGCACACCGAGGTGGTGGTTTCGTGGATACCGCGCGCACTCCTGCAGTGGGAGAGCGGCAAACTGCCCAACCTCAACCTCTCGGCGTTTCTCCTCAATCTCACGGCGAAGGTGTCGCAGAATGAGGCGACGTTCATCGGTTACAACCTCGTAAACGTCTACCAACGACTGTTTACGCTTTTCAAGGACAAACAAGTGGAACCGACTATTAAACTCGCCCACGTGCAGATCCTCTCAGCCTTACTGACCCACGAATCCGGCCTAGATTGGGTGCTTTCCAACAACGTCTGGAAAGATTGTCTTAGTTTCTGCCTAGATAATCAAACAATCTACATCATCAAAGAAGGACATACGTTTATCTATAATCTTCTCACTCAGACAGTGGACAAAGAGTTTTCCAAATTGGTTTTGGAGGAAATTTATAGTCATCTGGAAGCCCAACCTGGAACAACAACAGTGCCAGTTTTTCATCAGTTAGTCACCACCAATTTACTTGCGGCAAAATGCACCCCGGCATTGCATTTGCTTCTTTTTATCCTCAACAAACTGATAGAGAATGAGTGTAAAAATAGTGACTTTGGGCTGGTTCGGCTTATTCTCGCCGGGAATACTTTAGAAAATCATATTAGAAAGCTCCAGCCTTATGCAAACAACGTCGACAGCGTTTATGATCTCTACGCAGTGTTGATTTACATCCGAATTCTGACCCTACTCGCCCACGATAAGGAAACCTTCGCCGATTGTCGCTACAAAACGGGAAATGATATCTTAGGCTTTATCAAAGATCTCATTTCGGTGCGTTACATCTCGACGGTGATTCGACTCAGCCATCTTGCCGACACTCTCTGGAATCACGTGCCTAAAGAAGCGCATCCGACTCCTAATGCGTTCGATAGTCGCCGTGAACCCTTCCGGTTTAAAAACCAGCTCCTCATCTTCGAAGTAGCCCCTGTTTTCGGCATCTGCATGCTGCATATAGAGGCATTCCGAATCGAAGAGAAGGATGATCTCCGGGAGAATTTCATCACCAAGTTTCTAAACTCTATGCATCAACATACAATACGAATGGGGTACACATGGCGAGATATCGTCGGACAACAAACTGAGGGCGGTTTCGACAATGCGAAGCTCGCAGTTCAGCACTTGCTGCGTTCGATTGGGAATTATGAGAAGGATCGCGCGATTATGGTCTTTCAGATGCTTTTGTATACGCTGCATGATCTCCTCGAAGGGCTGAAGGGAAGACCCACGTTGATCGATATGTTCGTCGCGAATGCGAGTCTGATGACGGCTATCTTCGACACGATGGCGGTGTTCATAAACACGTTCGATATTTCGTGGCGCGATAGCGTCGAAACGATCCTGGTGATGAACTGTGCGGTGGAGTGCATTAATCAGACGTTTTGGCCACCGAGGGTTATCGTGCACGCACTCAAACTGGTTGATTTGTCGATTGCGAAATTCCTGCCGCCGGATCTTGCTCTTTTGGTTGAGGAGGACACGACTACGAATATGCTTGGGAGTATGCTGACTGCAAAGTTGTATGATATGCATTGGGAGATTCGGGATAGTACGCTTGAAATTTTACATACTATTGCTAAAATTTCAAATGCAAGTAAGCACAGTCTCTCATTTCTTGTTTTTTGTTTGATTTACTGGCATCGAGTTCTGGGGTCATTAGCTCTATTCAATGTAATTAGTCATATTAGAGGCTAACACTATTGATAAGAAGAATTCACTTTGATTTGATTCTCGGTGGGGACGCATAGCCCCACCGAGAATCAAACCCGGGTTCGTCAGTCATCGACTACAGTAGTCATCGACCATTCCACTGCACCACTTGGCTGGACCTTTTTTAGCTCTATTCAATTCGAATTTTATATCATGAGAATCAGGAGTCCAGACAACTGTTGCAGCGGTAAGTTCGATAACTGCTGACCACACGGTCCCGAGTTCGATGCTCTGTGGGGTTATATCAAATTAATTTCGGATAAAACTATTCATATGGGAACAGACAACGGAACTGAAAAAGATATTGATATTACTATTGGCTACTCCTTCAAGAACACCGGGAAACAAACTACGTCCAAATCTGGGGTTACAAAATAATATCTTGATTTGATAACTGACAGCACAAAGAATACTGAAAGTTCTAAAAGCACATATGCATGATGTGCAGGATCACCATAAAATTCATGTACCAAAAATATTTCATCTCAAATCAAAGACAAAACTGAAAAATTATACCAAAAGTACGAAATTTGAAGAACGGGAAGTTCCAGTGAATCCACTGATACCGAAATGTTCATAATAGAAGAGATAAAAGAATCGTCAAAGAAAACTTCAACCGGATATTCGAAAGGATTAGAAAAGATATCAGAGTCATCAGATGAATCGGAACTTGATAAGATTGAAATCCAAGCATCGCCGAAAATAAAGGAACAACGCCTCTAATTACGGACGGAATAGAAACTATGTCGTGATAATGAATTATTCTTCTTTTCAATAGTATTAGTCTTTTTTTAGGAATCATTAAATTGAAGAAGAATTGAATCTGGCTAATTACCATAGTTGTCGATATAGTAAAAGAAAACTGCCTTTTTCGAAGTCAGGGAGGGGGCAAGAAGTGATAAAAAAATCTTTATCACTTTTTGCGAAAAAGACGTGCAAAAAGCGACATTTTAAAATTTCCGGGTGGGGGGTAATATGTAGCGGCGCCCATGTCACTCAGTATACGTTTTATATAATAGGGTGCGTCGAAAAAGTACTACATCGATTCAGTGTGCAACAAATCGATATTTCAAGAATCTATAAGGAAGTTTCAGTATTTTTTAGCATTGGACGATTTCTCTGCCATTTATACGAATGAATCATACTCTTCAGAGAGTATCTATCCGAAAAAATAGGCAGTTCGCTGTCCTGATGTCTCGCCAGCCTCGCTTAAGCGTGTTTTACGCGCATGCGTGACTTTGTTGTTGTCAAATATCAATTTCAAATACCGATCGCCTGAATGTTAACAATAGGACGTGACGTTATTCAAACCAGTATATCGATATTTCAACTTCGATATATCAATGTATTTTCGCTGTTCCCGGCATCGTGTATCACACCACGTAGCAGGATTAGCAGATACCACTATTTTTATAGCTGCCTTTCTATTAGTATAATTAACAACTTCTTTATCTCTTATATAAACATTTTCATATACATTTCTTTGCATGACAACATGATTTCACCATCGCTAAAATTTCCGGTCATCGTAGACTTAATTTTAAAAGTGAAAAATTCTCTGGTAACCCTACTAGCAATATGAGGTTTCATACACGATGTCGGGTCATAGCGCACCGTCAGAAAAGTCAGCAGTCACGCTTTATTAGAATTGGAATTATTTCATAAACTTATTTTTTTAAATTTCAATTACAAGTATAATTTAAATACATTTTAATTTGGTTTATTGCAAGTCATTTCATAAGTTGGTTCCGTTGTGTTTTTAAGTATCGTGAGTTTACAGTTCTGTTTTCGGACGATAGTTAGGTAAATTGCGCATTTTTTCAATTTTAGTTATATTCGGTATTAAGGTTTTATAATAATAATCAAAAATTCAAATAATTCAATGCAAATTTAAAAAAAATGAAAAATGTTGTCTGGCAGGACAGTGCCGCTAATGAATTCTGCCGCACATGCATGATGCAGTTATCATTGTTATGATGGCGCCCTGTGCATATTGTCGATCAGGGTTACCAGATATCACTACTTTTTATATCTTTCTATTGGCATAATCATTGCTTTGTATATAGACAATTATCGGTGATTTCAAAAAACGAAATCTACTCAGTGAATACTCCTTTGTTCTATAAACGGATCATTTCTTTGATTTAGGCAATTAATACCTATAACTATGACTACATCTACGATTAGACTTTGAAAAATTGTTACTAGGTGGCGATTTTCCTATACTTGCATTTGATACATTGATATCGATATTTTAAATACTAAAATGTATCGTTTAAGGGTGAATAGAAATATCCCGGCAAAACGATTTTAGGGTACCATAATTTCAACATAATCTACGTCTAGAGGTGCTGGCGGACCGATATCGCGCGGGTCGGTTTCTGACCCACACACACTTTTGACTGACCTACGATTACCACTCGGGGCACATTTGTCACAAATCTTTGAATGGAAGTGGGCCCTTGTGGCATTCGTGACCCATAAGTTACCGCTACCAACGATTTGAAGAAAATTTGAGCGAAGTCTCAAAATGGTTCGCCACCTCTGTTCTAAACTAACGGACTGTGTCTAACCATTTGATTAATACTGTTGTCAGTAAGACTGTTGTTTTCAAGTGATTGTCATGACGAAATAAATCTGCGGACGAGGTCCAGGTCCATTGTAAAGTTCCTGACAGGGCTCGGGCGCTTCTGCGAGAACTTATGCCATATAGGAAAAGCGCACGAACTTATTTTCCGTACATGTTTTGAAACTTCCGCAACTTCTTTTATTCAAACGATCGCCAATCACGAAAAAATAAACTGATCTGACTGAAACTTCTGAGAGATGTCATTCTCTAAGAATAGCTTGGGTGCGCACTTTCTCCGGACTTTTCAAACTATTCTCGTTTTTTTTTTTTAATTTTATTTATAAAAAGAACGGACACAAATTTTAAGCGATTGCCTTAAAAGTTACCGAGACTAACATTTTAAATTTAGCGCAAATCATTGTGTTTAAACTGACATCAAATGATTGTTTTGATTTTTGTCTTTTAGAATATCCACTCTTCCAAACAATGTTACTCAACGTTGACATAATTCCAATGATTGTAACAATGACAAGGAGCGATTCGGAAGGTTTCGTACGAGCTGCAGCAATAAAATGCCTCCAGGAGATGATTCAGGTCCATGACATTTGGACGCAAATGCTTGTAAATCAAGAATTACCAGTAAGACTATCGAAATTTGAAGTTTACTTCAGCTGTTTGAATTTGTATTATTATTTTGTAGCAAAAGATGATGCACATACTCAAATATGATTCCGAAGCGATTGTGCGGACCGAAGCCGCCAAACTGATGGCCAACATCCATGAATATCAATTCTTCCCGAAGGACCTGATGCCAAATATATACGAGTCCATGGCCCTGGCGGCGGCGCGCGATCTCCACTGGGAGGTGAAGTCGAATGCCCTTGACTTCTGGGGTAAGGTCGTGCTCAACCATCTGCAGGAGCAGGGTTACATCGATCGCAAGTTTCCGAACGTAACCTTCTCGAAGGAGAAGCGGAAGATCGTGACACTCACCGAGGAAGAGGTGCAGCGTCGGCTCGATAAAGTTCTGCAGCAGCTAAGCGAGATTGGGTGTCTTGGTGTGATGGTTTACGCTGTACATGATTGTGACATTGAGGTGAGAAAAAGTCCATTTTCTGTCCTTTGTTTCTCCTTGGCACTTGATTTTTGATTATTATTATTATTCAACAACCTTTTTCTACCACATAATGGTGTAAGGGAATAGTAACTTTCACCCGGCCCAATCC
>WSZQ02082450.1:0-11968 GCA_019419845.2 Weissflogia rhopalogaster
TTAGAATTTGAATTGTCACTTGACACGTTAGCACAATAAATTTTAATATTTTTTATAAACAACGACGTTTAATTTTACCATAATTCACAGATCCTTTTAAATTTTTACAAATTATTTTTTTATATTTTCAGAATGTCAATAAATGTTTATTTATACTATTTTTAATCTGTGATTTATACGATTATTGGCCTTAATAAATTTGCATTGACTAAAACTGACTTTAAAATTCATTTCCTTGTTATCTTATCATTATTGTCAGAAAGTATTAGTATTTGTATATGTTTCGTATTTTTGGTGACTTTAAAATCAGTCGGTTTCAAAGTGTTGTTCACGTTTGAAATGGGAGAGGGGGGTCCAACATGGGGGCATATTAAACAGATTGACGTGATCTCAGATGGCTCAACAATTTTGTTTGAGCCTGGTTCGTACGGGACCCCTCCGAGCTAGATTTTTTTCAGTTTCTGAGCATTGACTACTGGTTATTAGCTCTATACAATTATTTTTCAATCTGATTTCAATAATTTCAAATCCCTAGATTTGATATATGTCTCGGGGTCCTCGTGCCATGGAACATCTTTAAAGTGCCGCCTTATAGTTAATGTAAATAAATTGCTGTTTTAAATTACAATTAACACATAATTTACAGTCTCAGAAACATATTAATGCAGTTTTACTCAATTTGATGTTACAAAATCACACATTTCACCAACCTACAACTAGCCGACTCTTCTTTTGACACATTGACATAATTAATGAAAATCAAAAACATGTTTATTGTGGCTGTTGACATTTTGCTTTAATTTTTACAATCAGAAGCAAAAAACTACAGTTCATTAAAACATCGAAGGTTAATTAGCAAGCTAAAGACTTTAAACGAGATAATAATCAGGTTTCAAACTTTGCCTAACTCATTCGGATGATAACATTACATAAGTTGATTATTAATATCTGCTTAGGTGCACATAACTTATTATTGCATAGCATTTCTTATTAAACTAACTGACCTGAGTTTCCTGATCTATCTAGCTATGTATATTTGCACGAAGCTCTTTAAAATATGATGAATTAAAAATATTTGGCGATTGTTTAGTTAAAATCATTTGTGCGATTTTAAATTTACCTTCTGAAGATTCTCCTACACTCTGTATAATTTTGAGATTGCTATATTATATCTAACAAATGGAGAAACACGTATTACATAATATCTATTGTTTTTAATCGAAATTTGTATAAATATTCACACATGGATTTGTAACATCATTTAATTTCTATTCATATATTAATAGAAGCTTGCAATATTAGTGTGTCAAATTTTGTGTTGAATCAACTAATCGGTTGTTGATCACAGCAGGATATTCACAATCACGACGAGTTCTTGCGAATAACCGCAAGAAAGTGAAAGAAGGGAGAGTCGATGGACCTCTCGAACATAGGTATAAAACTGACAAAACGTGTCTATTGCTATCATTAAAGTTTAGTAACTCCTCATACAAACACTTAAACATGAAATTAATCGTAAGTGTTTAACTGTGTTTATATTGTGAACATACTGAAGTGTTGACAATATTTATACTAAACTTGATTGTTTATTGAAGGTACTTATCGTTGTGTCGCTGTTGGCCGTGGTCTTTTCGAATGAGGTCCCAATTCTGCGTCAAGCAAGCGAAGTGAATCCGGATGGGTCTTATAATTACGCCTTTGAGACCGGGAATGGTATATCTGCAGAAGAACAGGGTTTTTTGAAGAATGTCGGACATCCGGAAGAAGAGGCACAGGTGATGCAAGGACAGTACCAGTACACGTCCCCGGAAGGAGAGACTTTCCGAGTGGTTTATATCGCTGATGAGACTGGCTTCCACCCACAAGGTGAACATTTGCCTACTCCACCACCCATTCCTGAGGCTATTCAACGAGCGTTGGATTATATTGCTTCCCATCCTAGTCAATCTAAATAAATATAGTGTAATTAGCCTGTAGTTGTTAATTTTTATCGAAATATATTTATATAAAAATATTAGAGATTTTATGTTTTTAAGCTTTACCCTGCGAATGGTGCCTAGCCCACTTTACTATGTCGATAACACCCAGCTCATACTTTTAAGGGATACTCCTTTGATGAATCATATTATACTCTTTAATATTTAATCGTACAGTCTCTAAACAATTCATTCGTAAAGAAACTACGCACTTCAGACTCATAGCACGATAAGGGCGGAAATAAAACCTGGAGCGACCTGTCACTACCATTTAAAAGGGAATGTTGGGGGGAGAAATACTTCAGGAAACGCAGACCCCTTCTAAATTGAGCCGCCACTAGTTAGGATGGTAATTACTTCTAGATGTAGTGGAACTTGGTTATAACAGAAAAGTTACCGTTAAATACCGGTAAAATAATACAGATACAGGGGAAGAAAATGCATCTTTTGAAAACAGCAAAAAGTAAAAATGAAAACTTTGTAAGAACCCTAGACATATTCTCATCAGGATAAATGAAGCATATTAGCGCAGGTGGTAGGATTGATGCATAGCATACGCAGGTATGAACTCCAAATGGTGGCCCTGAGTAGAGGGTGTGTGAACGGCGACCATATTGATCTATTGTGTTGTCTCCTTTTCCACAGATGAATCTCTCTATTCCACCCATCGATACTAGGATAAGTAATGACATTAATATCAGTGGTTATCTGTGGAAATTATTTTTGCCTCTAAGATAGGCTAGCAACCTAATTAAATTATTAAGCTTAAACGGACAAAGGAAAAAGAAGGAGAAGAAACAGGACTCATGTCAAAGCAGTTTTCAATGGATCGTAATGAATTAGAACACTATCAAATTACTGTTCCATTCATCGGTATTTGATAAAACATTTATATTCAACATTCCAAATTCCATCAATATAACTATTGAATTATGTAAATATATAATATTTATATAATCCAGGTACCTTCTCTTTAACCTACTAATATTTGCCGATTTCTGAGGTATACTATTATTAAATGATTTACTGGCAACAGCGAGAGAAAAGTCGAGAATTAATATTTTTAATATTCATATTATAGTTATATTTATAATACATTATTACACAATAAAATAGTATATGACTTGTATCAAGACTTATTTTTAGAAACGTCGGTTCTGTTGATGTTCCTGTGGTTGAGGATTTGCAGCAATCCAATCCAACGCCTTTTGAATAGCAACAGGAATTGGAGGTGGTGTAGGCAAATCACCCTGTGGTTGATAACCGTTCTCATCAGCAATGTAGGAAATCTGAATGGGTTGACCTTCTGGGGATGTCCAGGCGAAGGAACCCTGAGCTGTCTTCGCAACCTGTTCTGGGCCTACTTGTTGAACCTGACCTTGTTCCTGAGCTTGGATGCCATTATCAGTTTCATACCTGACAAACAAAATTAAACGTATTAATACATTGATTATAAAGCTTGCGATTAAAAACTTACGAAAACGAATAGCTTCCATCAGGCTGAATATCAGATTCGGCGCGAAGAATTTGAGCATTTGCCTCTTGACCACTTGGAACGCTGCTATAGCTTGGTCGTTTTGGTGCAACTTGGAAACCACTTCTGAATGGAGGTGATAGAGAAAGATGGGAGACATCGGCAGCAACAAAGCCAATTATGGCAATGCACAATAGCTAAAATGCAAAAATTACCGATTTATTCCTAATAATCTTCATGTTACAGAGCACTTACTACTTTGAACATTTTTGATCTTGTTTTTTAGCTACAAATCTGTTTCAGTTGAAGTCCTAAGCCGTTATGATTCTCACCTGCACATCTTCGAATATTTATACTAAATTACCGCGCTTAAATTATAATTAATGGAATGCTATTGGTTTTCTTCATTCATTTTTACATAATTTATTGATGTCTGCACATCCCAAACTTACAAGATTGACCAAATAAAAAATTTTAGGCATGACATTTAAACTTTAATTCCACACTTCATCAAATTATTTAAATATTACACGTGTTATGTCTACCATATTCACATATTATCAAATTTCGATTAATGTAATGACCTTTAGGGTGATATAATTTATTTAATTAGACAACAAGGTTTTTTTATATATATTTTCGTAAGAAATGTTCTAAACCTGTGCTTTCCAAACTGTGAGATGTGACTATTGTAAGGGGAAGCGGCGTATTTTGGCTTTATGCATGCACAACGGAGGAAATTAGTGAACTGTACATGAAAGATCTGCCTTGAAACAAATAACCGTTTGCATTGGGACATTACCGGACATGGGGTACGGGTATCCTTTTAGATATTTAAAACAAATATAAAAGCTACAATAAGTTTGAAAACCGCTGGTCCAAATGTTTAAATGCTTTTTTTAAATTGGATTCAAAGCAATATAATTAATCTTCACGATTATATCGGTGAATATAAATCAGTTTGTTGTTGGACAAAGTCCAAAAAGCTAATAACAATAATGAAGGATAACCACTTGTGTAATTCTGGGTTCCTGATTCGAAATCAGAAATTGCAAAGAATCAAAATTTGTGAGAAACTACCTCCTTGGCAAAGACTGTTTATTAGTCGTGAAAGTGCGGGAAATACCTTCCAAGGATAAGGTTCCTAAATAACCTAGGGTTATTTTGGTAATGGGTAAGATTCATCCCAGTGGTGCTATGGAATATCTAAATGAACAAATTTCATTTAAACATTAAAGAAGGCAGATGTCTTCTTCAGGCCACCTTCTGTTCTGTTTGTAAATTACGAAATATTGACCCATTCCAAACCCTATGAAATAACTTCAGGCATAGGTGGAGTTTTGAACAACGGGGGTTTGTGCAAAGCTTTCTGTGATTGATTTATTTACACCATCAAAACACCTTCTCCTTCATGTCTGACAAAACAGCTAAGAAAGGGATAAGGTCCAATTTTATGGGCTCAGAATTCTTTTTGTGTACCCTAATGGATGGATAGGCGAAAGAGATTTATCTAAGGGAAGAGGGCGCAAGGCGAAAACACTGGGAAAATATTCTTAACATAAGACAGACTTCAGGACTATTAAGCCCTTCTAACAACCAAAAGTCACTCCAAATTACACGGAACGTAAGGGAGTATCTGAGGAAGCTGAAGATCAGTGAAGTAATGAGGGTGCAGAAACATGTAATCACATAATCGGCTAGTGCAAAGAACCAAAATATTAGTGATGCAACCTAGGAAGTGCGTAGATTATCCAAGGATGACTTAAAGTTTATAAAAAAGCAGGGGTTTCTTTCTTAGTAGTCAGATTGAACAGAATAATAGACCTGATCTAGTAGCAGCTCCCGAGAGGTATGCCTTTCACTGCTCCCCTATAATCTACCAAAATAAGTCAATTTCTACTGATGTCGTTTTGATCGCTTCAGCAACATATCCATATTTGTGTTTGTCTGTAATTACATTGAGCTAGGCCCACACAGTGAAGTAATATGTTCTCATTAATCCCGAGAAAGTTTGAAAGAAAGAATAACGTATATCATTAAAAATGTCTACATAATTGCATATGAAGTCTTCAACGAATAATTTAATCTATTTAATATATAATCTATTTGCTATACATAACTATACAATTTAATAACTGGTGCTATCACTTAGAAACGTCTGTTCTGTTGGGGTTCCTGGGGTTGAGGATGAGCAGCAATCCAATCTAAAGCTCTCTGAATGGCGGCAGGAATTGGTGGTGGAGTGGGCAGATCACCCTGTGGTTGATAACCATTCTCATCAGCAATGTAGGAAATCTGAATAGGTTGACCTTCTGGGGATGTCCAGGCGAAGGAACCCTGAGCTGTCTTGGCGACCTGTTCTGGTCCTACTTGTTGAATCTGTCCTTGTTCCTGGGCCTGAATGCCGTTATCAGTTTCGTACCTTAACATAAAATAATAAATATTATTATATGCTTTCAGGCGTTTAATATAAGGAGACTTACGAGTAGGCATAACTTCCATCAGGCTGAATATCAGACTCAGCACGAAGGATTTGCGCATTTTGGTCTGAACTTACGGGACCATTGCGGTGTGCTGGACTTGGTGCAAATCTGTTGGGAAATGTAGCGGCAGTTACCACACCAATGAAGGCAATTAATGCAATCTATCCAAAATAAAAATAATCCAATAAAATTACCAAATTATAATAAAAGTCTCATTTCTACCTAAACATCTTGTACTTACAAATTTAAACATCTTCGTTAAGTCAACGTCTGTTGATTACAAGACTGAAACTAAACTGAGTATTGTCAGATCTTCAACCAATATTTATACCCCTCCTTGGATCCGCCATGAGGAGGAGCAGCAGCCAATAAATAATTATTAATAGATTTTGTGGATAAAATGTTACATCCTTTTCACTCTCATCTTTTCTGTCTGTGTTTTACATAATGTGTTAAGAGCAGGTATTTGGTGTTACCTTACTTGTAAGAGTAGCTCATCGTCGTCGACATTGAATTAATACAGATAGGCGACGAATTTATGTAAATCAGATCTGAGGATGACATTTTAGCAATTATATTACAAAACGATGTTGCAACCTGCCCAAATTTGTAAAGCATAGTCCTGTCATTATTTATGATGCAATTATTACATTTGGGTATTGTAAATTATAGGATTATAAATTTTGAAGATGCAACTATTTAAATAATTGAGGAAGGTCGTACATAAATAACTTCTGTTAAAGCAGGACCACGCAGTACACATTGTCCTGATTTTGGGCCCAAAGGTAAAGCATACTTCTAATGCTTCAGATATTTAGTGAAAACTGCCTATAACGGAATCGGCAAAAAGCGGAATCCTGCCTTCAATGAAAAAATTTCCAGGTCCGTTGGTTTACGTGACTTGCGAAATGTATGACTTGTCTGATGCGAAAACGGAGTAAAAAATTCGTATATAACAGATATTTTATATTTTATAAGATGGGCGTTGCCATATATGGCGCCGTGATCGTTTTTTATATTGATATTTTAATTAATTGAATCCTGTATATAACGGAAAATTGGATGGTCATCTTTATGTTAAAAATGTAGGTTTCACTGTATTTATATAAGATAAGATCAAATAAATTATTATTCACAAAAATGTAATAAACATACGATTTTTTTAATAAATGATCACAATCGAGACCCCGAAAGTTTAAGGGGAATTTCACAGAATTTTGTCAATATCTTCAGCAAACAACATGCTGGTTATATTTCCATTAATTATTTTATAGATTTCTCACAGAATGCTGTATTTTTATAAACAAGCAACTTAATTAAAAACAAAACAACCTACAATATAAAAAACGGTCTTAAATTTTTTTATATTTAATTTTTAAATTTAATGATTAATGTGTTTTCATTCTTGCTGGTGTCTACGGAAAAATAAAAATATTAATGTAAGAAATGCTGATTTATTATCTCCACTATGAATACAATAACCACAGTTATCTATATCAAAATAGTTATGATGCCAAATCTTATTTAGTAATAATACATAAGTATTTATCATTTAAATATTCTTCTCCCTATTTGTTATTTTTAATCTTTGTTCGATTTTACAGAATAATTTCTTACCCAAACAGTCATATTTTAACATTGAAAGATTCTATTAATTTAGTGCCATCCAGAAAAAAATATCATAATTTAATTTAAATTCATATGAATCATTAAATTCTTTAGCAAATTTAATATATTCCTATTATGTAACAAACTACACCACACTTTTACCAAATTGCCCATCTCATTTTACCAGTCCTTTCTGCGAATACATGAAACATAACTCTTTATTACCTTAAATTATAGGTATTTGAAAGAAACAAGACGAATATAATAATTTGCATTTTTTATGAACGTATATTTTATAAAATGATTTACCACATACATCTAAAGGTTATTGAACTATGGTTTAAAAGTAAGGATATATCCAAGTTTGTAGGATAAAATTTCGGTTTTCTTTAAAAACGTGAAATTATTTAACTGTTGCGAAAAACACACTTATTTGTTGTATTATAAAATGTTCGTAGTATATTTAAATATCATATATTTAAATATGAACTATTGTGAAGAGCACAGGGATTGAAGGTGTTTTATGACTACTGTTAAGACATAACAGTAGTGGTACATCTCGGCAAGCGCCGCTTACACATCATGTGCCACTATGAACATATATCCTCACTGGCTTGTATAGAATTTGTGTTCTACCAATAAGGATCTGACAACCTGTGAAATACGTATAATATTCCGCTAGATATATTCAAAATTTGATTCATTTTTGTGGATATATCAATTGACAAACCCGAAAACCGAACACGAAACCGCGGTTTTCAATTCTCAAAAATCAAGAACCCCGTTATAAAAAGGGTTTTCATCAATCCTATATTAAAGTTATTGCGCTGAATGATAATGATAATAATTCTATTCAAATAATCATCAATTGCAAGTCTATGTTTAAAATATATTTCAATTATATCCTTAGCAACAAATATATTATTAAAATTTCAACTTGAACAATTAAATATTGTTACACTATAATAAATTAAGTTAAATCTATAAAATTAATAAAAATATAAACATTTAATGATTAGCCATTATATTTTAAAGTTCATATGTTAATATTGATATTCACCAATTTAATATTTAAATTTTAATCGTGCGATACGTGTCGGAGATGAGTCCAGCTGGGAATGGTCGCCTCATCTAGATGAAACCTTCCCAACTTCAACATAATACTAAATTATGAATTTAATATTGTATGATATTGTGTGGTGACCATTGAGAATTTATATGTTTTGCATAAATTTCGAATACCATGCGAATAAACGTTTTGTATTTCGAATAAGAATTGTAAATCAATTTTAATTTGTCATTTTTGTAATTTAATCACCGAATTGTGACCCATTCGTCGGCAAGCCGAGCAATAAAGCTATTATGGGGATTAATATATAAAGGATGATTTCCACACCTGGTCATTATCAGTTCCAAAGTGGTCGTTCAACAATATGAAGGTATTCAATAGAACATACAGTTATTGAACAATAATTATAAATATTATTTCCTGCAGTTCGTAATTGTATTCGTCGCCATTGTGGCAGTGGCTTCCTGCCAAAGGGCCTTCCCGCATAAAATCTACAGACCTGTCTACGCCAGCGTTTCTAGTAATTCCGGAGTTTATCGAGGAGGAAATAATGGTCGTTATACACCTGATAATTCAGGGGCTTATAATGCCAATGATGGTAGATACCATCCTGATAATTCTGGATCGTATGTACATGACAATAACAAGTACAGCCATCAAGATGATAAGTACAAGCACCAGGATGATAAATACAAACATCAAGCTGACAGGTTTGGAAATGGCGGTGCTTACAATGGAAATAACGGCAATTATAATGGAAATAATGGAAACAACAATGGTAACTTCAATGGAAACAACAATGGGAACAACAATGGTAACTTCAATGGAAACAACAATGGGAACAACAATGGTAACTTCAATGGAAATAACAATGGGAATAACAATGGAAACAACAAAGGGAACAACAATGGCAACCTGAATGGTAACCGTGGTAATAATGCTGGTAATAATGGTGCTTTCGGTACCAGACCCTCGGGCTCCTCAGTATTTGGTAACCAAGAATTAGCTAACAAACAAGACTTCGGAAACAAACAGGAATTCGCTGGAATTTCTGGTGACCGATACGACAACAGGAACTACCGTATTCTGAAACAAGTTGGCAAAGTTGAACAAGATGGTTACCACTACCTGTAAGTTTGAACATTAACTTTAAGTCATTCTCCTTAAATGAGTTATTATTGTAGGTATGAAACTGAAAATGGCATCCTTGCTGAAGAACAGGGTAAACTTGCTAATGTTGGTACCGACCAGGAAGGCATGAAGGCTCATGGTTTCTACACCTACACCGGTCCTGACAAGGTGGTCTACACTGTGAGGTACACGGCTGATGAGAATGGATTCGTTCCAGAAGGTGAACATATCCCAACACCACCACCAATCCCGGCTGCTATTTTGAGGTCATTGGAATACCAGAGAGCCCTTGGAAAGTTGTAAACTTTAACTTATAATTACTCTTGTGTGAACATGCCAATTGGAACAACTTTACTGAGTATTAATATTATAAATAATAATAAATAATTGAAAAAAATATTTACCGTAATTTTATTACATCACTTAGATACAGCAATTATAGCGATTTACATGTTTAAGTTACAATGATGTGTGAAGTGTTGCATATATTAAAACTATATAAATGTTGAATACTTTAATTTAGCCATGCTAATTCGCAGAGAGGCATGAATAGAGACTGCATAGAGAGGATGTTTGCTATTAATACGATTTTGATGGATGTGTAATTTTATTGTTACATATTATTTTACATATTATTGTTACTTATTGTTAGGCACTACTAGTGTAGTGGTATCATGCAAGATTCCCATTCTTGCGACCCGGGTTCGATTCCCGGGCAGTGCAGTTACCCTTTTAAAATCTTTTGCAATTCTCTTATTAATTATATTTTAATTATATCTTACTCATTATATTTTCTAGTTTTCGAGCAAGATTACCCTTAGTCTGACAATCGTCTGTAATGGAGTGGGAATGATGTTCAGAATCATTGTTGTTGTCATATTGTCATATTGGAAATTTGAATAATTTTAAATGAAATATCAAACAATTACTTTAATATCTTCAGAACCGAACCAGATATAGTAGTTTTGAAATTTCAAACCTAAAAATCGCGATTTTTAAACGTGCGGTATTCCGAAACAATACATATGAACCTTGAAAGGAAATTTACATTCTATTTCTTTCGTAATAATTTATAATATTTGAATAATCGAAACGAATATGGCGTGAAATTTACTAATATATTTTGTAATCAAGGCCAGTATTGTTGTAAATCCGTACTAAATTTGCACAATTAATATTAGTGGTGGTAGAAGAAATATACGTATATAAAGTATGGACAGGTCACTTAATTGAACAGAAGCAAAAATCAATCAAAATTCCCCAAACATGTTTTCTAAGGTAAATTATAATATAGTACACATTTTTATTTGTAGTTTTATATGTATATTAAAATTTATATTATTTTTAAATGTATTCTGTGACAGCTGATGATTCTTGCTGCTGTGGCAGCTTCTGCTTTGGCTGTACCCCATGCCACGTCTTATGCATCCGTAACCCAACACCATGGTAATTACCACCATGGTTATGGTGATGAATACCCTCACGGAGTAGTAGCCAATGATGGTTATGGCTATGGCGACGGTCACTTGGGTTATCATGGTGGTTATAATTATAGAGGTAATGGTGGTTATTATGGAGATTACAATGGACATTACAGTGACGATCATCATGACTATTTCCACCATCCTCAGTATACTTTCAAGTATGGTGTTGAAGATCCCCACACCCATGACATCAAATCTCAAGAGGAGCACCGTGATGGTGATGTTGTGAAGGGTCACTACAAGTTGGTCCAACCTGATGGTCGTACTCGTCTTGTTCATTACACAGCTGATAAGCACAATGGTTTTAATGCTGTTGTTCAATATTTGGGACATGCTGAACATCCATCTTACTATAAATATTATTAGTTGCATTTTTTTCTGATCTGTACATAAAAAGAATAAATATTTAATTGCCGAATTTACATAATTCTGGTTAATATTGCCTTCATCAGACCTGCTAACTTCTGAACCGGACCTTTCCCACACATGGAATTAATATTGTTTTATGGTAAATTAAAAGAATAAATAATTAACGTTCACCAAATAAAGTTTTAATTAAATATTTAATTATCCATTTAAAATACATAGTGAACAAGCAAGAACACGAATAACTTTTGTGGTCGATGGTTTAAACATCTAATTCCTTCACAGATAGCAGCTAATTTCAATACAGATTTAAATTTGTTTTGTTATTTGAGCTAGCTTCTGGAATACTATTTTTATTTAATTTTTTAAATATTTAC
>WSZQ02082461.1:0-16771 GCA_019419845.2 Weissflogia rhopalogaster
TGTAATTTTAGATAAGTATTCCAGATTTATCTTTATATCATATGTGATTACAGATGCGTTCTTTTACTTTCGCGACAGTATGTTCGGAAGGTCCGGCTCTCCGCCCTCCTCCTCCATAATCATGATAGCACAACAATGAATTGCTATTTCTGTTTAAATTATTATATATCTTATAATTGTATATTCTACATATTCTAGAAGATGACTTATTTATAGCTATGGAATTACTGCTACCGAAATATGTCTTTTCATTCGCTCAACACATTACGTCGATTGAAAGCCGATACATCATTGAATGGGCATGTTTGGGCCATGCCAAAAGCAGCCCCATACAAGAATAGTGTTTCAATGACTATAGAATGGATGAAAAGTCATGGTTTAGTTGCTTGGTGGTAATATAAATGCAAATGCAAAAAATTATATACATCGGCACTGTACCATTTGTAGGTACAACGGATATAACTTAACACGTTCGGTGGCTACACCGAATCAAAAAATAAAACATAGTGCGGACCATCAAACGCAGTTAATCGATTTGAGTTCAGCCTGGACTCTTATTATATTTGGCGTTCTAGTCTCCACTTTCGCGTTCTTAGCAGAATTATTCTATGCAAAAAGGAGGGAAACAATGAAACCTGGACCCATGTGCAATTGAAAAATTCGCCAGAAGACCAATTGAATGTTCTGTGAAGCTTTTCTTTACTTTTATTTTTAGCTTGTTTGATGTAATTCTATCATGATCAGATTTTCTAATAAGGCTTCTGATAAGATTTACTCATAAAGATTTGGTTTAATTTTTACAAATCAATAATGAATATATGTAGACAAATTAAAACTGATATAACTACTTGAAACTAGGCACGATATGATGGTTTAAGCGAGAACCATGACATGTAATGAAGACAGTTGCACGCTACTGAAGTAATGATTAACGGCACGTGTAAACATCACAAAACTTGACGTTGTGAATGCAGCAGTTTCTAAACTTTTTGTAGCTACGTATTTTTTGGTGCTCCCCTCCAACCGATAATATTTTTCGTCCCTTTAATTTTTTTTGACAATAAAATATCTTGACAAATCCAATAATCTGAAAAGCGAACCTCCGTGTCTAATAATGTGACAAGGGGGATACCCTGTGTCGAGTAATGTCAGTTGATCCATGCTAAGGGGGCTCTCCGTAATTAGTAATTTCCCAGGGCGTCCGTCGCACCTCCTTTGCAATAGTCTCGACTCTACTATCTTCGGGGGGAGAGAGCGCCCCTCAGTTTGAAAAACAATGATTCAATATCTGCTGTTTGAAACTGCACAACATATACTGTTGTATACTTTACCCTACACCATACACGCAATATTTTGTACATGTATTGATTTGTTGGTTGTAAATAAATATCTATCTTGATGGCAAGTCAAATCAATCCAATTTAAAATCACATATCCGACCTTGCTGCATATTTTATAATCGTATAAACAACAGAGGTGTTAATTACGATCCACAATTCTTGAAAACGTTCAGTGCTGTGTTGGTGAATGCTCTGTTAGTCAATTTACCATAGTTCCTTTATTCACCATGTTCATTCGCTTAATACGCTCTTATTTAGTATTGCATTTCTTTGTTTGTGGAATGATAGTGAAACTAATCAATGGTATTAATGATAAGTTGTTACCATCAGAAAATCATCTGATAATGAGTCCCATATTTGATAATTACAAGGAACACGATTTTGTTGTGCACGTTGATGAACCGAACTTGAATTTCCTAGGCCTGATGGGTCAGAGGGATCCTACTAATTTGATCACATTCTTCAAATATACAGATGAGGAATACATTTTTCGCCGTCCCCTTGCGCAGAAGTGTGTGCATTTTGTGCTACAAGAGAACGAAGAAAAATATTTTCTTCAACACTATGCTCACGTGGAAGGAAACATCGACGAAACGGATGTGATCATGTTGCTTGCATCCAAATTTATAAATACTGAACGCAACTTTACGTCTTACTATAATACGGGGGTGGATCGCGCTAATATAGTGTTTTACCTCAATCGAACATTATGCTATGCGATATATTTCTACAATTCCCCAGATATGCAGCCACGCATTTTTGAGGTGGACCGTAAATCTCGCTTCGAACCAAAACTGAACGAATACAGTAACAGATTTAGAAATTTTCGTGGTTTTCCTTTAAAGTTTGGATACACAAGATGTGAACCATTTATCTACATTGATAATACCTGGGGATACCTAGCAGGTGTGGAATTTAAAATATTGGAAATCGTTAGGCATTTGCTCAATTTTTCCACAGACTTTTATGATTACACGCCACAAATTGATGGGCGATTAAAACTTATTCAAGATGTAAAATACGTTAATAGTTTTATGTCTGACAAATACATCTTTATGTATTTCAGGTGAATAAGAGTATTTTGCATTGCGCATTTGGGTGTTTGTCAAATAACGTCAAGCGCAACGAAATGGTATCATTCAGTACCATGCTGCAAGCTGAACCACATATTGTAATATATTCATCGTTAGGCAGATATGAATCCCCACCTATTTATCTTATTATCGAGCCCCTTCAAGAAATTGTGTGGGTTTGCGTGGTATGCATGATGATTGTTGTTATGCTTTTTGTCAAATTACTTATAGTCATTGAGAATGATCATGTTGATGTTGATCCAATTTTGGTACGATATTACAATTTAGTTGTCTCCAATATTCGGTGATAATGTGTGGTTTTCCAGTTACCAATTAGTATTTTACTGGAACACTCCTTTGCTATACCATCAAAAAGCAATGCCCTGCGCTTCAGCCTGGTGACGTGGTTGCTTATGGGGTTCGCATTATCCAGCTCGTATAAATCAAAGTTGACAGCTACTCTAATTATGCCTCCAACAAAGGAACCGGTCGTCTTGTCACAGTTGGTATCTGAAGGGTACCATTTCATTGTAAGTTTCAATGTGCAGTGCAATTTATATCTACCGGCAACTATTTATCTGCATTTCGCGAATAAATATATCGTTGCACGATTAATTCTGTTTCCGTAGAATGCGTGGCGTAATGTTTACGCACTGGCGGTGTAATACGAAGTAGGGATGTCAACTTTTCTCGAAGTAGCGATACTTTTTGGTATCGATACTTTAGAAAGTTCGATGCTTTCGACACACAAGTATAGAAGAAAAGTATCGATACTTATTGGTAGCGAAAATACACATTGACGCCATCTGTTAATGTATTTTCAAATTATTTTTTACTTGTTACAATAATCTTCCAGTATATTATTAGCACAATGATTCTGATGTTACTACTTGGGAGTTACATTTTGAGAATGAAAAATAGCGCGGTAATTCCTAAGTAATAAAATTAATGATTGTAAAAGTACTGATTGAGTAAATTAAGGAATCGACTTGATTGTGACGAATTGATAAAATCGGAAAGTATAGGGAATATAACTTTCTTCATAAGTAATATTTCTGCGAATGAGTAATAAACTATTTTGGATTATAGCATAAAAGGCATAATTTTGGTATTAATTTCCAAATGTTTCAAGATTATCTCGTGTATTGCGTTTAACGGATTTTACTCATTCGTTCGTTCTCGGCATTGCATCAATCAAAATGTATTCAATCATATTGAATCTCAAACGGATCACACATGTCTTCCCACACAATTCGTTGATTTCAGCAACGTAATTTAGTCGTCGTGTTGGTTCATGTTAAGTGTGATTAAAACACTTGATCATTTGTTTGTTTTAACGTATGAGTCGTACGTTCAAGTTTCTGCTGCCAATGATTGCAAAATATAGCATACCCAAACACCTAAATTCGTTGTTTGTAAAAAGTTCGTTATATGATTATATTTCTTCTGGTTGTTTTTTCCTTGATAAATGTCATTGAAACAAACAACTAATGATATCTGAAAGAATTCTTACACATCTACGTTACTTGACCAATTCGTTGACAACGAATTGGTTGTTGAAAAGCCGCTTAAGTATCGTTATCTTATTGTTAGTCTAAACAAAATAGGCGCAAACGTATTTTAAATGCCTACCTATGTTGATTTAAAAATTTTAGTTATTCGATTACATTTCTCCCTGTTTTTTGTTCGATAAATATCAAGAACTAGTGGAAAATTCCATTCCGTAATATTGAGATGTATTTATGAGAATGTATTAATGAAATAATTTATAATAATTCTAGAATAAATGGAATTTTAAAAGTTTCGATACTTCAGTAGTAAGTATCGACTGATTTCATTACAAATGTATTGATCGAATTATAATTTGTCGATTTGATGGTATTTCCATATTTTCAAAATAACCAACACTGCACCAGGGACGAATCGGTCGGTCAGAGATTATCATCATAATTGTTGGTAGTGATTAACAGATGGCCTAAATGCAGGGGCATGGCAAAAAGTATCGAAAATGACTAATTCGATACTATCGATAAGTATCGATAAAAGTCGATAAGTGTCGACATGTGGTATCGATACTTATCCATACCGATACTTTTTTTAACATCTCTAATGCGAAGGACACGGGTAAGATCCCCAGTATTGTTGTATATAAGACCTCGCACTCTATATTTTCCCAAGTCCTGAATAAGGAGGTGGGTTCGGCAATGGGCATGTAACTCATTCCCGTAAAAACGCATAAGCTCACGTATGGCGAGACCTGATCAGGCGGGGGAAAGCTAACGTGTCCGGAGGGCGAAAGAAACTATAGAACCGATAAACAGGCAGCTTTGCTTCCGCGTAAGATCGCAACGTGCTTATCAGCGTTTTCCAAAGTCTGGGGCGTGAGATTGCAATGCGAATTTTAGCTTTTGAATATAGGCTTCACATTATCGATCACCAGGGGTCACTCTTGAGATATTACCAAATACAGGGATCCCTAGGGACATTACTGAACATGGGGGTTTCCCGATGGACTTTTCCGGACATAGGTGAACCACTTGAGTCATTAACAGATACAAGGAGTCAACCTTGGAATTTTACCGATCGAAAAGAAATCAATTTATGATATTATTAGATATGGCAGGTTCCCCAACGAACCTCTTATCGCAAACACGACACGCGTAATCACGGATATATTTAGTGAATGTATCGCCATTTCGTTTCGTCTGCGAAGACCACGAGCGTCGCACCTCGTGGACTTCACCAAATATCAGGTTGGATCGGTTTCTTTTATTACTGAGCTTTTCATTCAATTACTGCAGTGCTGAACCCTTCCGTCTATTCTCGTACGCGGAAAACAAATTTATTTGTAGCGCGCTATTGATTCGCTTCCGGGACGTACCACTTGTGTTACAAGAGAGAACTAGCCTGGTTGTTGAAGGACCTAATGATGCTGGAGAAATCTACGTCAAATTATGTAATCTTTCAGGAGTCTGGGAGAATGGGAGTGAGGTGGGAGGCGATGTGTCGAGTGGCTGGCACGAATGTGGGGGGGGGGGGACGAATGAAACGCGGGGTGGTCTATAGGAGGAAGGGAAGCCTGTGAGTGGTATGCTGAGAATAAGGGACCAGGGGTGGAAAAAGCAAGAAAAAAATCGAGGCAGCTGAAACAACCTTGGCAGGTGCAGGTAGTAGGAAAGGCCAAGATATATGGATTGCAAGGAAATAACAGGTGAAGACATAATATTTACTGGCTAGAGTAAGATGTGACTCCTAAGTAAGCAGGAGAATGACCTGCATGGGGAGGCATATCGAATGGGTATATTATTTGGAAGGGGGATGATACTTGGGTCTACTTGTAGAGTAACTGCTTGGGAATGAATGAGGTATGGGTGGAAGGTGTGATAGGCAAAGAAAATATGATAGGTGAAAGCGTTTCCCCTGGAACATTATCAGATATGGGATATTATTGGAAACGGACGGTTCCCCTTGTGACATTACTAGATATTATAACCTTATTTAAACCTGGGGAATCCTTGTCACATTACGACGCAAAACATGTGTGGAAATCGCTACGGTAATGTATAACATATATGAATGATTTTAGTCACCAGCAAAAGATTCCACGTACATTATGGAATTACTCCGGTTGTCTGATGATCCTGATATCAAGCATGTAGGGAAGGAAATTGAAGATACAAAAAGTGTCTGCGAAGCTATTATTACTGCTAGCACACATGTATCTGCTGTGATTGAGGAGCAAACCGTCCTAAGATACAAAGTGTGGAACCGCTGTTTTAAAAACCTTACCCTCCAGCAAATGCGATCGCTGCGACGATTGGCATCCCCAATTACCGTAAACGGTCACGTATGGGCAATGCCAAAGGCTGCACCGTATAAAAAACGGATTTCTCAAGTGTTGGAATACCTGAAAAGTGTAGGATTGGTACAAAAATGGTGAGAACGCTATTCTTCAACATAACCATGTCCATCAACAAATATGTTGCAGGTACCGAGCGTACAATATTTCCCGCACCATCGCGATTTCAAATACAGTACAGTCGCGTGGGGATGCTCAGCCATTGGAACCTTTGGATTTAGTATCAGCCTATATCGTTTTGGCCATCGGATGCTTTTTGGGTTTAATTCTATTCGCTCTAGAGTCCAT
Organism: Weissflogia rhopalogaster; assembly: GCA_019419845.2. Taxonomy (NCBI): domain Eukaryota; kingdom Metazoa; phylum Arthropoda; class Insecta; order Coleoptera; family Staphylinidae; genus Weissflogia; species Weissflogia rhopalogaster. Next base: position 6,561 of record WSZQ02082461.1, read on the forward strand.
GATTCACAATGGACAATCGTACAACATTCCCCTCAAACACTTTCAAGCAACCGAATATTATCCCTAAATTCATGCACGAAGTCAAATGTTTCTACCACCGCTTGTTTGTATCTCAATCAATCTACACCAGCTTTTTAACAAATATTTGTTCTGTTTGATTAAACGATTCTACGGAAACGTCACCTGGAAATATCGAAAACATATCCAGCTAACGAACGTTGACTGTTGTGTGAATGCAAACATGCAGTGACAACTAATGGACTTGCAAATAAAGCACGTACGAAATAAACATAATGATGGACACCTAATAGAATGCGCCGACAAATAAAAGCTTTTACGGGATCGTAAGAAAGTGTTATTGTATACACACAATGTGATATCAAACGTTACAAAAAATAGTATTGTATTCCTTGCGTGTACACAGGAATCAGTCATATAATTATCCGAATCTAAACAATACGAACAAATAATTTGATTAAAAAAAACTTCGTGCTTGGACACGATAGCGGAAGTTAGTTCCGGCAAGTGCGTACATAACACATTGCTTAACTTTTTTCTTTGTACATTAGAGAAAATATTTTCGTATCTGTGAAATTTAGTATTCATTAGATTCATTACGATAACACTCGTTAGATTTTTTTATAGGAAAATTATGAATATGTCAAATTACTGTTTCATTATATATCTCAATTGGTTGATGATGAATACAAGAGTAATTGTGGCATTTGTGGATCTAAATGCAAGCTCTTCAAATGAACAAAAACTGACAAGTATTTACACACAAGTTTTGAGCACATTTCCACGCCATGTTCACATGTATCACTTTGAGAATAATACAAAGCACGAATTGGAAAGTATTCTGCAAATTGAAACGCATGAGTCGTCCGTACTGATGAACTATGATATGAAGGTAATGTTCCGTCGGCCACGCCAGCACGCATGTATCAATTTTATACTTTTACGGAATACGACCAAATTTAATGAGTTGTTCTATACACCGACCAACGTTAATGCAATGGATGTGATATTTATAGTGTTATATTCGCCATATTCGAAATTTGACTACTGGGACAGTGTGCGTTTCATTCTGGTGTTTTCACATGTGAATAATACTCTTCATGTGATACGTTACTACCGAAATCAAACCATGATGTTGAGAGTGGAATTAACCAGCGCTAATACCGATTTGCTAACGGCCGATAAACATGATAAGCTTTTCCATAAGCTGTTTGTAATGAATATTGGTTTTAAGAAGTGCCCGCCGTTCGCGGAAGTAAATGGAACTGACGGTATTGAGATGCAGGTCTTGCAAGTGGTCATGGCAAAATTGAATTTAAATTATCGTTTATTGGACTACTCGAACGACACCGTTGGTCAAACTCTTGATGATGTAATTCTGAACATTTGATACATTGATGTTTCCCTTTTTTCATATATTTATTCTGATGTCCAAAAGGTTTTGTTGCTTCTCAACCCAACAATGGTTTATCTGCTATCACTGATTTGAGCTGTTAGATCAGATCAGTATTAAATTTCATTTTTGGCATTTGCTTATGCAGTTTGATCACTTATTTATGTAAAAATAAGAGAAATGTTTTAAATAGTTATTTCAATTTTCAAATTTTCTCTCTAGCCCAAAGGTGTCCATTTGAGGCGTATTGGCCAACTCACGATAATAAACAAGTGGGATCTGACCCACGTTTTAAACGGGCGACGCAATGGTGTGGCCCCAGAAAATTTGCCGCGTAACTATTTTGAATTGAGCTAGGAAGTTGAAATGTTCTGAGTTTAATTATTGTGCTTTGCCTTACGAAACTTATCATACCAAGTAAGTTCCGTAACATTTGTTCACCAGGAAGGTTCCTCTATGATAGTCGTTCATTTTTATTTCTCTTCTCTTTCATCGAATGGTGGCCTGAGCATTTTTAAGTTTCGCTTAATTTTCTGCGTAATTCTCCTGCATGTGTGATACTTCGACCTAAAATATATTTCTGCAGACTATGTTAACCATGAGTTTTTTTTAAGTGCTATTTCTTTTTCGCATATCCTCTAATTTTTCATCATAACAAATGTATGTATAAACATTTCCAGCAGAGGCCCCTCTTCAAACCTATGTTATCTTAGTTTTTTGATGGCTATCTTTTATCATATTATTTCGGGTGAGTGGAACCTTTTCTCACTCTTTCATTAATACTACACCTTTAAGGACTCTTCTAGTTTATGCATGTATAACAAAAGTCACAAGTCTCGTTTCCATTGACTTTTCCAGAGTGCTACAGGTCATTTGGAAATGTTTTGCAACTTTAATAATTGATTTTTTATTTAATAATTAAAAGACAAACATGACTAAACGGTTTTTTAATGGATTATGCCCTTCATATGCTCTTCAACGACATATGTGGATGAGGAAACACAAATGTGTGCCTTGTGTTTCTCTTTTTATATTCGTTTCTCGTTTGCTAAATAACGTCTAGCGCTAAATCGAATTCAAGTTAAATGGGTGTTTGGTAGAGGGGCCATGATTGTTTTGTCCAACAAGTATTAGTTGATAAATTATTATGATTATGCATCAACGGCATAATCAATTAGCAAAATCAATTATTAAAGTTGCAAAACATTTCGCCAAATGTTATGTAACTCTCTAAAAGTCAATGGAAACGAAACGTGGAAGAATGAATAAACTAGAAGAGTTGGTGTAGTATTAATGAAAAAGCGAAAAAAGGTCACCAGAAAACTTAGAAAACACAGGTTTGGAGAGGCATCTGCTGGAAATTTGGATACGGTAAACATGAAGACGTATCATAGATTTGATGAAAAATTACAGAATATGCGAAAGAGAAATAGCACTAACATAAAAAAAAACTCATGGTGTAGGAGAATAGGCAAATAATTAAACGAATGCTAATTATTCAAAATGCTCGGGCCACCATAAGGTGAAAAAGAAGAGAAATAAAAATGAACCACTATCAAAGAGGAATCTTCCTGGTGAACAAAGGTTACGAAACTTACTGTATCAATCAGGCATAGCACAATAATTAAACTCTGAAAATTTCTACTTTCTAACTCAATTGCAAATATTTATGCGGCTAATTTTATGAGGCCATACCACTGTGCGACGGGGGCCTCCCATAACATTACACCCACATTGGAAAGGGGTGGAAATTCCCCAAGACATTTTTGACTCTTGTATACGGTGGCGTAGTTTGGACGACAATGCCCAAGTGAAACACCAATGCATCGAAACACCCACCTTACTGTACACTAAATCTTTAATTAATATTTTAATAATTAATATTTTTTAGCTAAGCAATGGCAAATTACATCTAGTTGTTGGTTGTTTATCAAATACAATCAGGCGCAATCAGCTAGTAGCATTCACACCATCATTTTTCTATGAACATTACACGGTTATCTACAGCAGTAACGACTTTGAGGAAAATACGCTACTTTTAATTTTTCGCCCATTCAACTTAGTGGTTTGGATTTTATTATCGTTGATAATGTGCATAATTGGTTTAATTTCATTCATAATGCATAAAGCTCTGAATGATGGACCACAGGGAGGCATTCTATTATATTTGGGCGTAAGGTTAACATGATTCAAATTTTCCTTAATTCACGTTCTATATTTTTAGATACCATTGCAAAGTATCCTTGAGCAACCATTCCTTATGAAATTTCGGCAATTTTCCATCCGATTGGTAATTTGTACCTGGTTAATTGCTTCGCTTATTGTATCAAATTATTACAAGAGTAAGTTGTCAGCGTCAGTGATACATCCAAGCTATAAGGAACCTGACTCATTAACAGATATGCTCGAAAACAATTTTGATTACTTTGTTCGTTGAAACATTTCTGCTGTCTCTGCTATCCTTACTGATTTGTTTCGTTTCTAGTTAAACAATATTGATTTCGTTTTTCTGGGGGATATCATGACTACCAGCTTCAATCGAACCTTTCAGAAAGTTGTAGCTAGAAAGACAGCATTTAATGATATATGCGCTTGTATCTTAAATATAACTAAAACACGGTTTGGAATAATTGGAGAAGAAACAGTTCTGAGATATAGTGTAAAATTTACTTTGAAATAATTAAGATTTCCGTTTGCACTTCAGAACTTATAATTACAGACTTGGTACACTTGCAAAGAACAGTTAACAAAGAGACAAATCTCATCCCTAAGAATCACCAGAAGACATATTATGAATAATGGACATGCATGGGCTTTGAAGAAGAGCTCTTCTTTTATTGAACGCATTGAGCACGCCCTAGAGGATTTGAAAAGTTATGGTATTATACTGAAATGGTACGTGGTCTATAATTTCATATATAATATAAATATGTTAAATTATATTGCTTTATTTAGGTATAAAAGCTTCAAAATAACTAGACTGCTCACGAAGAGCAATTCGCCAGATAACCACCAACGACGAGATACCCAATTTCTCAGTGCACCTTTTTATATGCTTGGATTGGGCATTCTTCTGTCTATTTTCATATTTCTGTTTGAAGTCATTTACTGGAAATGTAGAAGATCAATGTTTCAAATCTAGCACAAAAATCTATTTTCTGTTAAAGTGTTGAAAATCTGCTTTGAAACATTTATGCATGCAATTACGTCATAAAATAAGGAGTTTTTAAGCCACATCATTTTTCAATTGTTTATTAGAACTATAAATCAGTACAACCACAAGAATTATAAAATGGTGTATGTATGGACATGGAGAATTTATTTAGTTTTATTTTAACACCTACAATAAATATTTATTTAAGATTTTGTTTTACAATTCCTTATTTTGTTATTTCATATAGGCGTTTATTAGATATCTGAGAGTAATAGATACCATTGCAAAGTATATTTGAGCAACTTATTATATTTCAGTCACGATTACATATGAGAGATATCGGTACAGAAAAATGAATGTGAACTTACTCACAGCTGGAGACAGAATGAATCGAAATTCATCCAACCCCTCAAGCCAGCTCTGCGAAATACAGAAAGGTAGGGAGGCATAAGGGTGGTGGTGAAATGGCTGAGTAAGTTCCCTCCGATGGCGAGAGTACCTAAGAGAGAGTAAATAGGGTTGAAAGCGAAAGCTGTGACAAAGTTTTGGGTTTTCTACGAAGGCTATGCAGGTAGAAACAAGAAGAAGAAAAGTATGGAAAGTATGAAAATAAGAGACCTAGAAGTGTATTTCTATCCCTAAAGATATTTCAAATTATCGAAATTGTTTACAACATGGAAAATATTTACACAGCGAATAAATCGCTACAGCTCGAAAACAACTTTTATTTCTTTGTTCGTTGAAACATATCTGCTGTCTTTGATGTTCTTACTGATTTGTTTCGTTTCTAATTGAGCAATATTGATTGCGTTTTTCTGGGGATATCATGGCTACCAGCTTCAATCAAACCTTTCAGAAAGTTCTAGCTAGGAAGACAGCACTTGTTGATATATGAGCTTGTATCTTAAATATGACTAAAAAAACACTGTTTGGATTAAGTGGAGAAGAAGCAGTTCTGAGATATAGTGTAAACTTTACTTTGAAATAATTAAGTTTTTCGTTTGCACCTCAAGCAACTGTTAACAAAGAGATAAATATCATCCCTAAGAATCACCAGAAGACATATTATGAATAATTGAAATGTGTGGGCATTGAAGAAGAGCTCTTCTTTTATTGATCGCATTGAGCACGCTTTTTAGGATTTGAAAAGTTATGGTATTATACTGAAATGGTACATGGTCCATATTTCAAAATAACTAAATCCTACACGAAGAGCAATGCGCCAGGTATCCTCCAAGAACATAGTTCAAAGTTCTGTGGGTTTTTTGGTCATGTAACGACGAGTGGTATTAATACGCAAGTGTAAGTAACAAGAATTATTTATTGATAAACACAAAACACAACGAGCAGACGTTCTAATGCACAGCATATGAGATATAAGAAGTAGTTTGAGGGCTCACCAAATTCGCGACTTTCTTTGACCGAGGATCGAGACCGTCTGCCCCCGCAAAGTCGCGAGCGGCTCAAAAGCCGCTTTTAATGCAATGCATACCAAACTTTGAAATTTTTTTTGGACAAACGACTCAAAACGGCGTAATCCCGTTAACACAATTTATTTCTATATAAGTACTACACATACAAAAAGTTTCATTCAATTTGGTGTTGGACAATTGGATCACTCTCCTTGTAAGTTGCGAAATTTGGAAATAAATCATTTATTGCATCTGGGCTCCGATCCTACAAGATATACATCTTTAACAACTTGAAATGTAGATCAATGTTTTAAATCTAGGACAAAAAGAAACATTTATGCCCGCAATTGTCTCATAAAATAAGGTGTTTTAAGTCACTACTGAGTCCTTTTCAATTGTTTATTAGAACTTCAAATCAGTAGAACCACAAGAATTTTTAATTTTTTTGTCACAATGTTAACATGATTACCAGACACAAGCATGGATGCTTTCGTAGCTTTATTTAAACAGGTGCAATAAATATTTATTTAAGATTTTATTTTAACATTCTAGAATTTCCTTTTCTCCATATTTTTTATTCCATAAAGGCTTTTGATACAACCAGTCGAACTTTCTTAACAATATAGTTCTGGGTTATTATAAACACATTATAACAGTATTGAAATGAATATCATGGTCAAAACAACATTTTGAGTAAAAGCCGGCATTATGTTTTGTTTCAGACAATTCTTAATATGTGTTTATAGATTATAGCATTCCCCTCCGGCATAGACGACTAAAGACGTCTGAATTCTTAAAAATGGTCATCGCAGTCGTCTTCAGATTAATAATCCTGGTATTATGCATTCAATTAAACATTGTCGAATGCAATGTCCGAATAAAATTCTACATCAGTGAAATTCTTCGGGAATATTCACTTAATTATACCGTGATAATTCACTATGATAATAAATCATCACCAAATCATGTGATTTTACCGAACAGCATCAGTCCTGTTGTATTGTTCAATTATGATATGCCAATGACTGATGGGCGTAAGCCAAGATATTGTTGTGGGCAGTTTTCTGATAGCGTTATTAACGTTGTCTTACTTAAGGATACATGTATGTTTGAGAATGAATTCAGTAGTGTTGCAGGTAACTTGAAACCATTGGATGCCGTTCTCCAAATAACTGCAAACGCGGAATCCATGAAGAGGAAGAAACCCCTCCTGACCAATCCACGCATTATAAGACAATACATTTATCTTAGCCATGAACGTGAGATGCGCAATATTACACAGACTGATTTGCGGGTCATAACCTTCGGATATATTGGCTGTGCTGAAATTATCAATTCGCACATCGAAAATGGGTATACGTATTACACAGGTGTCGAGTATAAACTTGTTCAGTTGATGGCAGAGATGTTGAAAGCTGAATTAATCGTCAAGGATTATGGGAATATCACACGTACCGAGATGATGGAGAAGGTAATTTTTTCAATGACTTTACATCAGAGGTGTCCAAACTACTGCCAGCCGTGGTCGTTTTTTGCGATGTCGGCGTAGTACTAATAGAAGCAAGTGGCCCACTGGAAGGGGGCTACCCTGAGAATAAGGGTTGATACTCTTCGGCACCGCTACGGGAGCATTTCTTCGAGGTGTATTCCCTTAAACCGTTTGTCTGGAGCTCATTCCTTTTGTTTGAGACCTTTCTCACAGGAGGAGAACACCGCCATCCATGATTTTTTGCAGGCCATCATCCTGTCGCACAGTTGTTCGGGCGTGTGAAGCCCGAGTATGCTCGGCACTGTCTGGAACGGCCAAGGAGAATATCCCATGTGGTCTATATAACCATGTACGAAGGTCCGAGGTCCACCGCTGGATAATATATGTACTATTTCCGTGTTACTGCCCTGATTCTTTTCGTGGTAGCGCTGTTTTCGTTGTTCCACTAACAGATAGGCCGGCGGCATTCCTGTTAGAGCCTCTGCTGCTTCCGTGGAGACGGTACAGTATGCTCTACTGGTACCTAGTATACACCCGCAGCTGCATTTCCCAGCTTAGTCCAGCTCGTCTTCGCGTTAAGGATATGTACCCAGTCTGGTGCTGCGCAAAGTAATTGTGACAGTGCCGCGTCGTGATGCATCTTCACCCCCACCCAGCTTTAGAAGTAGTCTGGCCACCTTTGCGCATGCTACTCTTGTTTGATGGTATGCATTAGTTATGTTTTGTGCACCTTGGGTTATCATTAGAATGTGGTGCATTGCCATAATGAACGCGTCGCCGATGACGTCCATCCGTCTTGTAGATAGCCAAGTTGCTTCAGTCTTTTGGGAAGCCAGTTCTAGACCCTTGTTTTGAAGCCACGACACGAGGTACCTCTAATTTTTTTCCAGTTACGCGAGTAGGGTTCCAAGGATTTAGTTTCGACCAATCAGAGCGATGTCATCGGCCTATTATATCGATATCTGGTGGGAAATGCGATTTGAGGGTTGGGTTATAAGTTATAATCCACAATCAAGGTCCAAGAATAGATCTTTACGATTTAGTGGCACCGGGACGTTGGCAAGTCGTAATGCTCGATCTTTCAGGTATGCACTGAGCATTGCTTAATTTCTAAAGTTACCATGGTGCAGTGTTCCCTCTTTCGATATTGGTCATTGCGGTATAAAGTTTGGACACCTCTGCTCTGCAGGTAAGCTTTCTAAAATTATTATATTAACATTTCGTGCAAAGGTGCGGGATGAAGAAGTATCCTTTGCTGGGGGTTGCTTATCTTCCACAGACGAACGCAGAAAAATAGTGAACTTCACACCAAATTTCTATGCCGATGGTTACAAATTGTATTTCAGTGCTCTGGTCATCTCCAAACACCTAGCGTTTTTGGGGTTTGCACCCTTTAACAATGGTGTATTGTATCTTATCTTACTGACACCATTAACACTTGGCGTGTTGATAACTCTATGGTATAAAATTTCTAAAATCCCTTCAAACGTCGATGTTACAGTAAATATATTAAAGTGATATGAACCAGGTAGGAGGAGAACTTATAGTTGCCTACTTATTTCCATAGATTTTTATGCCAGCATTAGTTGAACAACCGGTGACTGGACGGAGGATACCTTATATTGTAAGAACATTTCTAATGGCTTGGTTGTTTGGGGCAATGGTATTTACTAGCGCTTATAAGAGCAAATTGTCCTCTTTATTAATTGCACCACATTTGGATGAACCTGATCACATTTTGCAAGCCATCGAACGCAGTTACAATTTTTATGTATACCAGTCTTTGTCATCTAAATTGTTTAAAGGTGACAACACTCCAATTTCAGATACCGCATTTGGATCTCTCCTTTCCTAATGAACGTGTTAATGCATCTCTGAATAAACAAATACGGGCGTTGGCAAAACGTTGGACTCGTATAACATTTTGTGATTCTTACAAGGTTTTAAATAGTGGATTAAATGGTGTGATCATGGAAGGAATGCATGGTAAACCCGAGGTATGCCACCATACATATCAGTCGAAATTACCTCATCAGTTAAAAAAAAAACTTATTTTATTCTAATTGCATGCCCTACAGTTATATAATACATGTAACTATTCAAAAGAGCAACTATTCACCTTTCGTGAATCGGCTGAGTATGTTTTCGTCAGCGGTCACTGTTGGGCTATCAAACATTATTCGAGAGTCAATGAGTTTATTATTCTTGGTCTAGAGATGATGAAGGCCCATGGTCTCGTCCAGTATTGGTAAGTATTAACTCTACGTGTAATGCTATATCTGAAATCTATATTTTGAGGTACTCGACTTATAATATAACGCGACCTATATTAACGAGCAATACAGTCTCATCGATGGAACCGCAACCACTAAAGTTAACCGTGTTTTATTCACATTTTATTATTATTGCCATAGGGGAGACCAGTGCTATAATATTGTTTCTCATAGAACTTGTAATTGCAAAAATCACTCATCCTGCCCACGGAAAATATTATTACAATTAGTGTAAGATTGGGTATATATATATAACGTCATACGACGAAATCCGGAATGATCAGAGCCACTAATTGATGAAACCATTAAGCAATTGAATGAAGAAATTGAAAACGTGGACATAACGAGGCAGATGTATATTCACCATTTGAAACAGCATAAAAGTCAGAAATAGGTTTGTTCACAACGGAAACGCGAAAATCACGATCTCGCGGCGACCATTTCAACGCCCCAGCATTCCGAATGTTTATGT
>WSZQ02082472.1:0-13738 GCA_019419845.2 Weissflogia rhopalogaster
GATAAATATAACTTACGCAAGAGAGAATCAAATTTACGCAGAAAGGGCCTTCATTTTCAAATTTGCCCTGCCTCTGTTTCAATCAGATAGCACAAAAAATTAAGAACTACTGGCTGTTGGGAACCATTTTGCACGGTCGTTGAATATTTTCCAAGCTGTTATGAAGGTCAAGACTGCAATTGAAAGATATTTTACGACGTGCACATTTTGCGATTTGGATGGTTTTGGAAAGCGTAGTCGATCCGATGGTGTATTCTTTAGGCACGTCCGCTGGCACCATCTTATCTTTTAAGTTGCAGATTATAAATATCAAGATAGTCGATCAAAAAGAATGTAATATCCTTAAAATGGCGATATTATATTATGGCGAAGTTATATTTAAAAGTGTATCTGCTTTTTATGTTTTTGTAAACAATTTCATTTTCGACTATCAAAAAATCTCGAGAAATGGAAAATTTCCAAAAATGTTCCAAATTTTCAAATTTTTAGTAACATGAAATAATTCATAAATATAAATATTTTATTAACTTCTGGTTTATTCACTTTCCTTCTCATAATTTCATGAAATCGTAACCAAAGTCATTATAAAACGAAACTTAAACGTAAAAAAGGACCAAGACCTGAAGCAATAAAATGAAGCTAATAAAATAGGGAGCTAATTACTCCTCGCTTGCACACTCTCAAACATTAAATTACATTCGCCAGCAATCAGCAGAATATTTGGAGAGTTGCACTTAAACATAAATGACCATCAGCGTAACATTTGCGTGATAATTTATTATCGAACTGTGTAAATGCCAATGGAAATACCAGACAGAAGATGTCGGCATTGACGCGTATCGAGCACTTCGATTTCTGTGCGTCTATGCGCTCATCTTAAAAGGATTATTTCAACTAAATTGGAATGTCTTCAGGCCGCTCGTTTCCTCCATACAAGTCGTTTTTACGCCGACATAAAACATGACAATACGGGCAAAAAGTATAATCAACTGCCACGTTTCATGGACGTTCATTCGAACGAAGTGAAAAAAGAAGAAGAAAAAAAGAGCCAAAAAACACACAGCACTTAGTTGTCGAGCAAGTGGAAGTGGAACTTGACGCTTTCGTCTCTTGTTTACACGTAGAAGTACGTAAGAGGAGGTTCAGTGTGGTTCAGTGAGGATGGTTGCAAGAGGGTGAAACAGTTCGAAACACTTGGAAAAGTGCTTCCAGTTTCCCGATGTCCGGTGATAGCTCAACTCTCTTCGCGTTCGTATACCTTCAAATTACGAAACGAAATGAAGCGGAACGATTCGAATTAAGTCTTGTTTTACAGACTTATATATAGGAGTTGTATGAGAGTTTGTGAAGAAATGTGTGTGGTAGGTGGAAGAAGATCACGTGAAATGAAAATGGCCGAAGATGCTGTAAATTATCCGTGACATTTCTACATCTTTTGGCCTGCCAACGATGCGAATAGGCGACCATTAGGCGAATATGGCAGAGAAAAATGTTGTTGTAATGTACTGAACTTGATTAATCGTTGTATATATGGAGTAGTATATGTTACCCACGATAAAACAGGTTATAAATGATCGCCAAATGTGAGATAAGGATTATAGGCATTAAAATAAACAAAACAAAAAATATAGCTTTTATGATTTTATGGCAGATTTGTAAAATGATAAAATATATTGTAACGAAACTTTCAAACGATTACTGTTTGAAATTGTCGCGCTTATTTTATCTTGAACTGCGCTTGCGCTGCGCACTTAGCATGCGCTCCTGCGCCGATCCTCGGGTAGGTTCCGCGCTGAATTCCGCATGAATCGAAACTGGCCGTTGAACCACCGTAACGTGAGATAGTCTCTAATAACCAGTTTGTTGATCGTGCAATTTCATAGTTTCGCGAACATATGTGGAACACGCGTTCCGATCGCCATTGCGATTCGTGTGAACCCATACAGGTCTGTTTCGAAAACTGATACTGACAAAGAGTCTTTTCGTGAAGAGAACTTGGTCGTTCTATTTGAAGCTTTTTATTTTACTTGCATAAATAGATGCACGCAGTGCGAGACTATCATTGCGGTTCAGTTGATTGATTGACGACAACACAGAGGGGATTCCCCCCGGTGAAGACGGCAGTTTTTCTTGAGGAGGATGTCCACGCTTATGACGCCAATTTTTACCGTTAATATATATATTTCCATTGATCTCCATTTCTACTTTAATTATATGTTGGGTGCACGCAATGCTTTTGTTTGCTGAATAATATTTGTTAAAGGCGCACTGCTTCAATGCGAGGAAGGAGTGGCGCACGGAACTACCCCACCGTACATTGAAGCATTACGAGATATTAGTGAATACTGAGTTATCAAACGCGCGATGATTTTTCCCAGCGGTGAATTTTCGTAGCTGTGAATTTACCAGCGGTGACCTGGTACTGGTGATTTTACCGCGGTGAATTTACTGGCTCCCATTAATCCTACTAACCTCCTTTTCCGATATTTCTGTTTCAAACTACCATTACTAACACGTTTTTCCTACCTAAAATTACATCAAACAAACCAATATAATCATGTTCCTGCTCAAAGCAAACATGAATACAAGGAAACAAAAAGAACTGATTTTTTTTTCTTACCAAACTTACACAATCCGAACCAAGTTTGTCTTAAGATTTTACACCCGCAGTATAAGAAAAAAGCCAAAGAACAGTCGTACAAGTTTAACTTAAATGCAAAGTTAAATCAAAAAGTTTCATTCACTCGGTGGTTGCTCCAATGTTTGTTTTTTTTTTTGCTGTGTTTTACACTTCTTCAACAAGCGTGCATTGTTTGCCTTCCGCCCAGCACCCCACAACAATGTTGCCGAAAAGGCTGGGCTGGGCTGGGCTGTGAATCCTTTTACGCGTTTTATGCAATTTTTTTCCCTTGAATATCTTGAGATTTAACCTGGTGCATGCGAATGTTTTTACTCTCTACACACTTTGTACGAATGCAAGCTTCATCTGCGTCAAAATATAAAAGAAAGATATTCGACGCAAATATTTGCACGCGCGTTATTTGTTTAGTGCCTGTTTTGGAACGGCGCAATTTGCAAGTTTATTACACGGCGACGCTATTTTACCAGCGGCTCGTAAATTTCGACCAAACAATTACGAATTTAATGTGTTTGGAAGTCAACTGAACAAGGCGATATTATTACAAAGTTTTGAACAGTTTCGAGGCTTTTCGCTGGGGGGTAGAATTTTAACTGAATTTAATGTCAAGAGTATCCTCTTCTTCTTCTTCTAATATTACTCTCAAGTTTCAAGGAGAAGAAAGAGAAAAATAAGGTACGTGGCACTTTTTACAAGACGCAAATTTCATTTAATACATCTTCCAGACGGTGCGGTAGCGTTTAGGTTTGTTTATGTTTGAAGCGTGCTCCATCTTATTTGCGTTCGCTCTTCGAACCTCGCTTCGTTTTTCATTTTTTGTGAACAAACATAGGTGGTTGCATACCGCACAAAGGTGCCGCCAACCCCCGAGGGGCGGCCAGCTTTCATGCTCGACGCAAATCTAAAGCGAGTGAATTCAATATGCTAGAGAGACGAGGACCTCCCGAAAAACTTCCGAAAGTCGTTGTTGTATTATAGCGAGTTAATGCGAGCCTGCGTCGGCGTCGGCGCCGTCTCCGAAAGGAAATTCATCATTTTTATTTTCCACCTGTCTGCGTGTATAAATTGCTTTGCGTATGGCTGCTTTGTACGTTTCCATGGATAAGGCATAGCTTATGTTAAAGATATTAATTATTTTAAATGTTTCATAAATTTTATCCTAATTTCAGTCGTTAGAAGAAATTTAGTGTTCAAGGTCCAGAGGAAGATTTTTCACTCAAATTACTTCAAACATTTATTGTGGCGCCATCTATGAACGGATACTCAAGACTTCTTTAGGGAGTCCCGTCCAATGTATGTGGCGCTATCTACCGCGATCCTCGATACTGTTGTTGCTACTGATAGCAGTAGCATTGTTCAATACATGTGGCGCCATAACTAGAAACAGGCAGTGACGTTTTGCAGTAATATTAATGCAATTAAAACCTTGCTTACAACTTGGAATTCTCTTCTTAATTTATTCCTTTTAGTTATAAGATGTTACAACAGAATAACAAACAAGAAGAGGTTTATCAGTCTATTATAAAGGGTTATTCCAAAAATTGAATAATGTAATAACGACCAGAAGAAGATTTTCCTCCAAATTACTGAAAAAAATATTTTGAATATTGTAATGCCCTCTATTAACGAACACTCGAAACTTCTAATTTTCGTCGTAGCAGTGGTGTTATTTAATATATGAGGTTATATCAGTTATCTCATGAAATTGCTAATAATGGCGATAATGTTTAGTGCCTGTGACGCCATCAATTAATCGATTGATCATTAACTAACCTAAAGTTGGAGTGACATTGTGTGGCGGCAGTGAATCTAGAAACTAGAATATACCACTACTGGAATTAGTAATATTAGTCCAATTTTAGAATTTTCCCATTTTCTTCTACTGCCTGTTGATATTCAATAAACTTTGATATTGCTAAAAATACCCGGTCAGTCTAAAATATAGTAAGTTTTGTTGGTAGTGGTGGCGGTAGTGTTTCGTAAAACTTGTGGCGCCATCTATCAACATTTAGGTTATGAGTGGTTTCCAGGAAACACTCACACGCTTTGTAAAATATTATGTAACACTTTGAATAAACATTACAAATCTATTCATTTGTGAATTGAAAGTAATTTTCTATAGACAATCAATATCTGAATAAGCTTCGAAATCAATGAGTAATTTAGATAATTACATCAAAATGAATCCCCGCAAGCCGCAGTATCCGAAATTGAATCCAACCGGCTGGTTTATCATTCGTAGCGCGGATAGGTGTTTCGGACGTAATCAATTACGAAAGACAGTTAACCGCATAGAGGCGGCGCGGCGGCGGCGGCTTCCCGGGCGAAGTGATTGTCTTTGTCGTCGCGTTGCGATTGTAGCGAAACTTGGAATTAACACAAAACGCGTCTGAAAGCCACAGGCGCGCCCCAATCGACGCTCTATATCCCCGAAATTTCAACCGGCTTATAAGCGTTGAACACCGGGACTCAATTCCATTTTCAATTCCCGGGCGCTGACAAGAAGAGATAGAGCGAGTGATGGAAAGAGAGAGTGCGAAAAGGGAGGAGAGGGGAAAAGGGAAAGAGAGTTTGAATTAAATACACATGTCGCATGCATAAAAACTTTACCCACCAGTCGACACACTCCAACTCTCCTAAACGGAAATTGCAAGTTTAAAGCCGCACGTCCATATCGGCGATTTGGGAAATCGCACGCGGAACTAATTGAAAGCGAATTCATTGTTCTGCTAATTCTGGCTACGAGACTAAGAGGGCCAACAATTAGCCAATTCCAGCTGTGACATTTTCCAGCCCATCAAACGCAATTTTGTGGGAATTCAGGGACAAATCGATTCGGGAATATTTCAATCAAAGTCATTTTTGTCTTAACAATCCGGGTTTAAATTTTTCTGTCTTCTTGTACACACGAAACAAACCAATGTTTAATCAACAAGTCTTTAAGGAGATCAAGATCTATAGTGCGGATAAGACATAGTTTCTCATGGTCCTTCGAACCGGATCTTGGCATAGAACTTCGAAGTCTCAATTTTTTAAACCAACTATACCTCAATTTCGAATCAACTGGAACTGAACTTTTTGTTGAATTTGCCCGATACTAGGGTTATTCATTCATAGATTAAAGTTTGTGAACTTTGAAGCTCAGTTTAATATACGGGTCTCAGTCTAATATAAGGTGCAAGGTGGAAGAGCTGTATTGGAAGGGAGAAGCCATTGAGAAAGTAGAGGTGTTGAAAAATTTGGGAGTTTACATTAGTGAACTACTTCCACTACTACAATGATTATTCTTTCATTATAATAACACAGAACCTTTGTATTGAACATCTAGATTGCTAAACAATTTCAAAAGGCAAGAATTTATGCAATTTCAATCTCACCATTTCAAAACCACCAATTGAACATTTATGATAATTCCTTATGATGAGGAATGATTCAATCGATGGGTTATTATTGAATTCCATACAATTCAACAAGTCTATGGTCCTAAGAACAGATTGAAGCTCATAATCCTACAAAGGGATTAGACAAGGTTTTCCATTGATCCTTCGAATCGGATCTTTGCATTGTCCTTCGAAAACTCTACTCCTTTCAACAAATATACTTCTATTTCCAATGAACCTGAACTTCTTGCAGAATTTTGCCTTTTTCCTATGTATGCCTCTATTTCCAGTGATGTGGAATGATTCTATCAATATCCTCGTTTTTAGTCATGAAGGTATAAACAACAATTCTATAGTCCGATAAAGCTCTTTTGAAGCCACAATTCTTTTCACCAATTATACCTCTACTTCTAATACACCTGAACTGAATTTCCAAATCTATGGTTCTTCAAACAAATCAGACAATTCTTTTCATGGTCCTTCGAAGACAGTATTCTTTTCACCAATTATATCTTTATTGTGAATTCCAAATTTATTCGAATTCCCAGCGATGTGGAATGTGGAAATCAATCAATGTCATCCCTTTTTTATCCTCAATATAATTTTGCGGTTTTGCAGGATTGCCAAGGATTACCTCAAAATGTTTACATTTTTGGCAACATTTGGTTAGATAAATGCCGAGCCCATTCAGGTGTGAGCACATTTCGAACGGATAGTTTTTGGCGAATCAATCACGCTGCGCTGGAACAAATGAAGAGCGCGTTTAATATCATCAATTATTCCTGACGAGTTTTTTTTTTGCAGTCACGGTGCGCGCGATTCGCCGAACGAGCACCGAAAAATGCGCAGCTACCGAAATTCATCCGGCCGGGGGAGCGATATATCAAAGCGCAGTATGGTGGGGCGTATTATAACATGCCGCGCACGACCGCCTCCTTCTCCGCCACCATGCCACCGCCACACCGGTAACTGTGGTACACGATGGGTATGTCATTTGATTTATATGCGGCACTTTTTCACCGCGCTTCGGATGGTAGCTGGAATATGAAGCTTTGTTATACATTGACGCATTCCCAGCTTACTTTAGTTATCCCGGAATAGTTTCAAAGAGACTTTTATAAAGTGGCTTCTATTTTATAGTCAAATATATTACATACTTTATAAATTATAGAGCGAGAAAGATTTTTTTTTGGTATTATAAATGATTTCAAATCTTCAATAGAATCATATTTTGATGATATTTTTGTATGTATCTAAAAGTTTATTACCTCAGTTAAAGGTGAAGACATTAGACAGCGCCATATATCGGAATTTAGTTGAATAAATTCAAAATAAGAATAAAGAAATAAAGAAATAAAATATTAAGGATCTATAAATAAAAGAAAAAAGCAAAAAAAATTAAAGTAACATGTATTGTTTATTACAATTTGATTAATTGTAAAAAAATCACGGTAATAAAGAAAAATTCTAATATTAATATTTCATTCTGAGGGAAAAAGAGAAAGCTTGACGTAAATTCATTTTGAATTTCATTGCGTATTGCGCAAAAATAAAACGTGAAACAGAAATGTAGGTTAAATAAAATTGAATCAAATATTCATATTTCCAGACGATGTTTTCATGTATCTCGTAGATATATTTGTTCTGTGTGTATCTATTTTTAAACTTTGCAAGTGTTCGAGTAGAAAAACCTCCCCGATATGCACGTATTTATTCAAACTTGTCAGCGATATGAAAAACGGGCGTGCAGCTAGGTTAGTTCATAGCGTTTGTATCCAACTAGTCTAGCTCGTTTCCGGATCGGTGCACACCCTGGTACCATTGCGTAGTTTTACGCTCCGTCATCGCCGCGCCGCCATGATCGTCCCTTTTCATATCTGGCGGCGGCATCGCCACCTCACCTTTCTTCTTCGCGACGCCGGTGGAAGGCGGCGGACTAATGCCGTTTGTGCAGTCTTCACAATTTGACTTTCACGCATTGCGGACAAATTCCCCCGTGAGCGCCGCGCCGACACAACGCCCGGAACCGTTACCACCACCCTCCGGTCCCT
This sequence comes from Weissflogia rhopalogaster, assembly GCA_019419845.2. Classification (NCBI taxonomy): domain Eukaryota; kingdom Metazoa; phylum Arthropoda; class Insecta; order Coleoptera; family Staphylinidae; genus Weissflogia; species Weissflogia rhopalogaster. Next base: position 8,070 of record WSZQ02082472.1, read on the forward strand.
CTAACCCGAGACAGTAGCCTCCGCAAGACTAGAAGGCGGTTTCCCTAGCGATACAATGAAACGCGGTGAGAAGCAACGGCTCTCTCGTGGCGCATTACAATCGACGCATCGACGACCAACCTCAACTTTAGAATTCCACCGCAGTTGTAAGATCTGCCGAGATCTGTACAACTGTACAACTTGGAACTGTTTAAATTTTAAGCGTTTCGTGCAGGTAAAGTCAAGCCATCAAGTAGGACAGTACTTTGTGCTTTGTCTTCTCTGTGACAGTGTCTCAGTATCCAAGCTTTGGTCATTGTCGTTATTTTGCACTGGCGTTTGTCCGGCTCGTTTGTCTCTAACCCACTCTACTATACTCCATCAGAGATTAAATATACATCAACAGAACTAAGACCGGATACATGACACTAGAATTGGATTAGCAGGTTCTTTGAGCTTTTTATTTCAGTGAACTACTTGTGAACTCTCTCTACAATATGTCAGGTCTGTATATTTTTAAAGTGAAGAGAATTCAATCTACCCAAAAGGAAAAAATCAGTTATTTGGAGTAGGAAAGTCCATTTTGTCTCATACTTTCTTTATCGTAATTTTTATCGGATTAGTCAGTCTCTAACTACACATCCTATCAGAGCTGAAACCGTAGACATGTAAAACACTTCACTTGAATTACAAGGTTCTATCTGATATTTTAAGGGTTTCATGTAGGTAAAGACATGCCGTCAAGTAGAACAGTACTTTGTCTTCTCTGTCTCAGTGTACCAGTGTCCCAGCTTCGGTCGTTGTCGTTATTTTGCAGTGACGTTTAACCGGTTTTTTTGTATTTAACCCACTCTACGGCACTCCATCAGAGATTAAATATACATCAACAGAACTAAGAGCGGATACATGACACTAGAGTTAGATTAGCAGGTTTTTTTTCTTTTACAGGACTAATTGTGAACACTCTCTACAATATGTCAGGTCTGTATATCTTTAAAGTAAAGATAATTCAATCTACCCAAAAGGAAAAATCATTTTTTGAAGGTCAAGATGTCAAGTAGGAAAGTCCATTCTGTCTCGTATTTTCTTTATCGTGGCTTTTATCCGATTAGTCATGTAAAACACTTCACTTGAATTACAAGATTCTATCTTAATTAATTTTGACCTGTGGTGCCGGTTGATGATGAGTGATAGAGTGTTGATGATATATACACTGTTTATTACAAAACATATACAAAACGTTTACAAATACACAACAAAGAATACATCTTTGACTGTACAAAAGCAGCAGACTAAGTCCCGAGGCTAGGAAAAGAAAATACATTGTAGCTTCGGGTGTAGAAAAAGGTCGGTCCAGGTAGAAAATATTGGCGGGTCAAAGAAGTACATGCAATGGTTATTTTGGGTTGGCTTAAAACGAACATTTGGTTAGTGAGAATTTGGAAAGACTATTTTCTATTCTTTGAATAGATATATCCCTGAAAGTCATACCTGAAATATTTTCCTAGTTATCATATAAAAACTGAGATGAAAGCTTACTACGTCCTTAGCTAAATAGATATCCTTTGTGGTCTTCTGTCTTTAGCCAAGTCCCCGGCATTCCACCATAGTTTAGCTACAAAGAATAGAGACATGAAAGCCTGCACAGTCTCGGACATTATATCATAGTTTGACAAACTTGTTCCTGTACTCAAACTTCTACCGAAATTTTTGAAATATTTGATATGAACTAAAACCACCCTAAAACCTGAACTACAGAAAAAGGTTCCACAGTCAAATGGCTATGTTCAATGAATTGAAGATAATTATATCAATCTTTCAATCAATCAATCAATCTTTTTACAATGAATATATGCAATGGAATTGGTGGAAGAAATATGCTAATAAAGGTTGTCTATATCTATATATCTAAGGACGCAGTAAGTTTTCATCTGAGTTTTTATATGATAACTCGGAAAATATTTCAGGTATAACTTTCAGGGATATATCCATTCCAAGAATAGAAAATAGTCTTTCCAAAGATGTATGACCAATGTTAATGGGTCTTTCGGCTAAGGTAGATAGAGGGCTTAAAATGGAAACTTCCATGAATGTAGTCAGTTTTCAAGTTATTGTAGTTTTCTGATTAGGATAGACACAGACTCTAGACCCACTCTCCTGAATGAATGAAAACTAGACAAGACCCTGGTCTTCATCGTAAAGAGTACTAACTGCATCTGTTAATCTTGTTCTCTATCGCCCACCCCCGTGAATTTCCCATAGAGACGAAGTATAGAACTTAAGGGTAGACCTACAAAATGGAAGAAAGTAGACACGACTTCGGTCTTCATAAAAAAGGATACAATCTGCATCTGTTAATCTTGTCCTCTATGACCCACCCCCGTGAATTCCCCATAGAAATAAGATCCTACAAAAAGCCCTGGGACCGAGCTTAAAAAATATCTATTTCTAATATACTTGTCCTCTATCTCTCCAAATCCTCACCAACATCATACACCAAATCATTAATTCTTCGAACCGCGAAGATGCTTTCTAGAGTTAAAAACCTAAAGTTCTCCAACAAATGTAAATGTAAAAAAAAGATTCTACTTACTGGCTGAGGGTCTTGTCGGTGGAGGGCATAGCATCGTGATGCCTTCGCTCCTTGTGTACGATGCCCATCAGCTTCATCCAGGCGTTGTTCTTGCCCCCATGGCCCGCCATCCCACCTTGCCACATCGTCATGGCTGCAGCGCATAACCGGGTGGGCACCCGGCACACTTTTACTTAACCCGAAACAAAACCTAACCGGCCACAAACACCAAACTGGTCCACGGAAGAGTATCTCACACGCTCTCCCAGCACTCCAAAGCTTCCGACATCGCGGGGGGACTCGGAATCGAACAACACTCAATCACGGGCACTAGCTTAAAACGCCAACTCCCATCATAAGTCACTCAAATACAAAAAAGAACCACAGGAATCACTCTAATATACACTCATCACAATTACAGCCGAAAATTTGTATTAATATTCTTAACGATTATCAAGCACTACTTTTAAATGGACCGGGTGTGTTTCTTTAATCTTAAGAAGTCTTTTAGCTTAAGAAGTCTTTAATTTTAAGAAGTATTTTAATAATAGGTTTAATTCATGAATTCTGATCAAATTGGAGCCTTTTTGTTGCGTTTTATTTAGTTTTCGAATAATTTCAAGTCAACTTCATAAGTTGTAGCTGTTTGCGTGTTCATCACCGAACAGGTGGAGAATCACCGGAAATCCGGCAAAACTCTAACCAGCAAAGCCTTTACTCTTTTTATTAATTTCTTTAAAAGGGGGACACGATTGTGATATGATTACGATTACGTTTTACGTTTTACGAATTACTAATGGTTATTAAGAGGTATAAAATGTAAAATTTAAAATTTAAAATGGAACGCGTTGCGTAAAGCTTTCTCTCAATTTGCCTTAAATGTTGACTCAAAAAATGTCGTCGAAGATGTCGTTCGGGAGGGGATATTCAATTATTGAATATCGAATTATTGGAGATAATATAGCGAAAAATTCCTAGACGACTCTGGTTTTATTTAGATACATTTAAGCTCGAATCTGTCGGCCAAAAAATGCTACGCGGTAAATTGTTTTTTTTTTTTAATTTATTACTATTTATTTGAATTCTTATTAGATTATTGTTTCGTCGCTGCTTATAACTCGCTTGTTTAATACCGCATAATGTGTGATGCAAAGCAATTTATTCGCGTTGTTATTGTTTAGTAAAAAATGGAAGATTTTACGTTTTTTTCTTTATTAAATTGTTTTAAATTGTATGAAATTAAGATATTAATATCTTAATTCTTTTCTCAACTATATAGCCATGCTTCCTTATTTTTTGCTCGAGGTTTAACCGCTTACAAGATGATTAGCGTTTTAGAACTAGTTTTAAATAGTTTACTAGCAGTTTTGAGCAAAGGTGATACGTCCGTTTTATTTTACAATTTTATTTTGTTAAATTTTTTTCTTTTCATTTTTTTTTAATCTACTTTTTTGAAGAAAAAGAAGCACTGCTGCACTCGCGTATTGATGGTTGCAAATTATGAAAACTTTTGCAAATTATTTATGGCGACGCCGACCACTGCGAAGAAGTGCCATTGCGACGACGACGACGGCAGCGGCGGTGGACGACGTCGGCGGCGGGTTTTGCGGGTTCGCTCACAGTCCAACAGGTTGGACCGTGTCGGCGCGCTCGTTCGATGCACTGCAAGCGCGTTCACGCCGGAGAATTCGCGCCGGCCCCGCGTAGAGTGCGCCGGCGGCAGCTTTGGTGGAGGCGGTTGTCGGATGGTGCGCGAGCGCGCACGCGTCGCCACACTGCGGATCGCGGGCGGCTGGCAGGCAGGTCTCGGGGTGTATAAGTGTGTTTGTATGTGCGAAACCAGGCTGCCGCTGCCACTACCAAGACAGCCCCCCCCCCACTATCACCCCTTTTTCGTATGAACGCAGCCCCATCCGCAATCGCAATGCACTGCGGCTCATCCACGGCCGTACATCCGCAGAGTGGTGTCGATGAAGCCCCGGCGAAAGACGGGACATCCGCAGCCCCCAAAAAGGGGTATTTCAGCCGTCTTACTCTGGGAAAATGGTCTAATATTTTTCCAAGGGGTTGAATTTTGTTCAATTTGTATATTTCAAAACATCACTTCACAAATCCACTCTACAGACATCTACAACTTACTACCTGATCCTCAATCAACAACAACAACAAAAATGTACAAATACAAGCCGTTGATTAATTTTAAAATATCATCAAAATTGAATCAAACAAATAAAAATATAGTAAATCAAAGTCGGAAAGACCAGCAGAGGTCGATAGACATTGAAATATGTGATATTATTATTATTATTAGAACAACTTACTTTGTCTCAATTATCTATAATATTCTTAATTATTATTTTAGGCCAGTACTTGGTACTGGTACCAGTACCAAAGTAAATAAAGTTATAAACGATTTGCAAAAAAAATGTTTTTATAACCTTCCGGAAATGAAGAAAAAGGCACCTTTTCCAGAATTACTTCGCCAGAAAGGATCCTAATGTGGACAATAAGCCCGGGAAATTGAAGCACAACGAAGCACCCATCAGTATCACGAACTCGACCCTTTCACCACCCACGCCCTGCTCGACTGCAGTTCGTGGCCTAGGACTCGGGAACTCTTCACGTTGAAATCATCGAGCTATCGACTCCAACTTCCTCATTCACAAAAAATCCCCATATCCTTTCCTCGTCGTTCCCCATTCCTCCTTGCTTCCTTTGCTGTATCTTGCAACTTACAATAGCTAAGCTATAACCTAGCAAAACGAAACGTAAAAGAGCAGCTTTTCTTCAAACCTGCAAAGCAGCAAAACCAACGTAGAAAAAAGTGAATTTCAGCTGTAAGCGCCACTTTAATGCCACAAAATAGAGAAACTACTGGAGAAATGCAGCACGTGGGCGAAATCTTCAAGAGATTTTTGTAATTTTTATATGGTTATATAATATTTTTTGGAAATTTCATCTATTGGGAGAGTTCTAAATTTTTGTAGGATAATAATATCCTACAAAAATTTAGAATAAAACAAAGTGTGATTCTCATATTGCAGGTGTATTAAAACAAAAAGGAGAAAATGGAGAAAAAAGGGAGAGAAAAGGAAATCGTCGGAAGAAAGGGATAAAA
>WSZQ02082472.1:13838-30098 GCA_019419845.2 Weissflogia rhopalogaster
AAAAAAAAACATTTTTATATAGAGGACCCTGTAAGGGCTGAACCACGAAGCGGCAAAATTGGAAACTAAAATGTAAAATTCAAACTTTATTCAAAAATATTAATATATATAAATATCTACATATCATAGAATACCAAATCTTACACAAAATCATATCTTAAAATATTGTTTGCATATATACATACAAGGTTAAAAGTTTGGTAATTATTGAGAAATACATCGTGTAAAAAACGTCTGTTCCTAGAATAACGAGTTTGAGATTTTTCGGTTTTTTTCTTGGTGCATTTCCCGTTTTTCTGCACTTATCAATCATACATCAATCGATTCAGGGCGAAAATTGCTACAAACTCTCGCGACAGTTTTTCATTTGATTACTTAAGACCGATGTTATAACTCATAAAAGTTTACTCTAATGACGCCAACATTCTCGCCGTCAGAAAAGTGACTTGAAACGACTTCTTCTAAATATCTCACTTTTACTTATATTTATATTCTTCCTCTATACACAAACTGTAAACCATTAGATTCCGAATGAAATGTTCTACTATCTCCTGTAAGAAATATTTAACTACACATTTAAAAATCATGTTATATATCGTTGAATTTGAGTCTAACATCTTCCACATTATCTCAAAAAATGACTTGTCCCAATCATTCCATTTTTATGCATATTTCCCTTATGGCTTGAAGAATAAATCATACACCAATCAGTTCAGCGTAAAAATTATTTCAAACTTCATGAACATTTTTTTCTTTTTTAATTACTTAGAACCCGTGTTAAAACTCGGAAATCCTGAGTCTAACAACGGTGACATTTTCGATGTCTGAAGAATGACCTCCTAAAAATGGCACTTTTATTTATATTTATTCAATTTCTGTGTATACAAATCATGTATCAATCGATTCAGAATTAAATTTTCCACTAACTAATGAAACTGGTTTTCTGATTAATTGCCTAGCGAAATCTTTATTGGTAGTTGAAATTGAACCAATTTGTAAAGCCGTATTCAGAGTCATATTCTGTTCTTATATTCAACTTTCATCAGTTATAACATCGTTTGTATGTAACTTATCAAAAAACGTGTTACATGAGTTGGTAAATAACTTCACCCTGAATCGAATGGTGTATTATTTATAATCCTCGGATTAAGGAAAATATTAAAATAATTGACATCAGTTAAAATAGTTATTTTTCTCGAAATCGATTTTTACACCTTAGATTCTGATTGATTACTCTAATTTTAGGCTTTATCAGATACACCAGAACAGACTACATTTAATGGAGAATCAATTACTGCATGGACGAGAATTCTATGATTTGTATATTAGAAAATATTTTAAAGGAAAGTTTGATTTTCTCATTTTAATTAAACAAAAAAAAAGTATTGAATAATTTATAATTCATAAATTACTCATAATCAACAAATTTCCAAAATATATTTAATTTTATTGGAATATTTGCCATGTGTAAAGATTTATTTTATGAACTCTTTTGCAGCTCTTCGCATATTCCACTTCATTTTTATGCAGTAAACTTTCAAGTATACTAAAAGCACTTAATGGTAGGCTTATTTTGTTCTCATTCGCTTTTTATAAGCTAGCTGTAGGTTTCATTATTCTTTTTTGCCATACGACGAACCAGTCTGCAAAGGCACACTGCGAAATTTCGAAACAAAATTAAAATGAAATTAACTCTTTTTAGCGCGTGCTTTTTATGCCTCCGTCGCGTCGGCGACGCAATGCGCTCGTCACAAAAGTCGCATTCGCTAATTAAACGCGACAATCTCGGAATTAATTAATTAACTGTGGCAGGTGCATACGCTCAATCGGAATCAGTACCGTGCCACATCCCGGAAATTGGATTAATTTTTAATTTGATTCCATTTTCCATTTATTAGCAATCTGATCATGATTATTCTATAAATATCTGTTCCATTAATAGTTTTCATTGTTTTTAAATTGATCCGATCTTATTTAAGGTAACAAACATGGAATTCATTTCAGAAAAAAATAAAATTATCTAATACATTTCGTTGTTGAATGTCAAAGAATACAAATTCAATTTTGGTACAGGTGGCGACATCTAGCGGCAAACTCTGCAAGCGTATCCGTTAAAGTGACACACACGCCAGTGGCAAAAAACTCAAACTTCAGCCCGACTTCAGTCTATGCGTGCTTAGCACGCCGGCAGCCAGAAATCTATCCCCCAAAATTTCCGTGAGCATAAATCCGTAAGCAGAAAAACTGGGCCGTCCTGTAAGTGTTCAACCGCCAGCGCCCGCAGCAGCCGTCGACGTCGCTATTCACGCGCAGAGAGCGTGTAAAGTCGCTGACAAAACGCCGTCTCGACCATATTGACAGGTGCTGCCCGCGGCTGTTGTGTGAAGCGAGTGCATTTGTCACGAGTGGCGAGCGTGTTCTCTCCCTCTCTGTGCATCGTGTGTCTGCCGTGTTTGTGTCTCCTTGTTGTTTCGTCTGCCAGTGTATGAATCGTCGTGGTGCTCTGTGTAAACCACCGATTCGTTTCTTGCCCAACACCGCCACACGCCGATCGGCCATCTTTGCTGCTGTCCAACCGTCGTCGACGTTGTCCGAGCAGCACGTCGCATCATCGCATTTACCACCACTTCTATATCGCAGAAGAGGAGAGTGACATCTTGGCGTGTGTCGCTCGTTGAGTGTGTGAGAGCGCGACGAGCGGTGACGTGAGCACGTCGCCATCCCCACGGTGCTAGGCTAAGGCCTAAGGCTAGAGAGCGAAAGCTAGGCGCCTGCCAGCACACCCGAAGCGAGAGGAGTGCGGAGACACGTCGCTGCCAAAGTGCGAAGCATACGAACGTACGCCACCAGCGCCGCGAAACCGGCACACGCAGCTCCACGCAAAGCGGCAGCAGTAAACCGAGGCGAGCGGAGTGTTTTGCTTTCCTGCCGCACTTTCAGCGCCGCAGCCTGCCAACCCCGCGCCTTTTGTGTGTGCGTGCGATATACGTCCATCGCGTTGTGGCACCGGCCGTTTTTTCCATCGAGCGTGTATCACCCTGCCACGCAGTGGCCCCCACATTACAGTGATTCCAGCGCGGACCGCCTTGTAAGTCAGCCGCCAGCAGAATGTCGAAGCCGGAGCAGGTCCTGCGGATCGAACCGCAGTATGAACTTAAATTCCAAGGTACGTCTTCCTTATGTACATCGAAAGCATTCCTGCTGCACGTCCTACACTACTGTAGGTTCTGCCGCAGGTCCCACGCACTACTCTGCTGCAGTAGATTTAGACTGTTGCAAAGAGAGTGGAAAACCAACTAGGTGGTTTCATCGACGTCGTGCTCGTCTGGGTTCCTGCTGCTATTTCTAGTCACATACGCATAACCTTAAAAATTGATTGACCCAGACGAGTGCGGCGACCACAGCACGGACGGCAGCCGTTTTTGCGCGTATTTTGGTTTATGCGCTCTTCCTCAACCTAACATTACTTTAGCCGCGTGCGCGTGCATATTATTAGCACGATTTCAGCCGGCATTTTCGCAGATTACACTATGTAATACTGGCATCATCATGTCGTTGAGTAATCCTGACGAAAGCCTTGCGTACAACGCAGGATACAACCTGCTGTACGACATCATACATGGACGATTTGCTGTGTCATTACAAACTTCGTAATTATCACATCAATAATGTAATCAATATGTTTACACCCAAATTTTGCAGCTTTGTATAGTTGTGCAATAGAGATTCATTGTGCATGCAGTAATAATCTTTGTTAGCCATAAAATTTGGTAATTTTACTATCATAATCATTCCACGATAGAGATAAGATAATTCTTGAGATTAAGTTTATCGGCGTAGATTTTATGATGTATAATATCACATACCCTTGTTTGTTGTTATAGGGCCGTTCAAAGTACCCGTTACTTCTTACATGACATTGACGAATCCATCAGATAAAAAAGTGATATTCAAAATCAAGACGACAGCGCCGAAGAAGTATTGTGTGCGGCCAAATTCCGGATTCTTGGAGCCCAGTGAGACGATTAAATTGGCGAGTAAGTAATTTATTAGTATAAACTTTCTATTTGTTTTTAGTTAAGAACAAAATGCAATAATAGAAATCTGGAACTAATTATGTAAATAGTTTCTTTTAATGAAATATTACTCCGTTGTTACATAAAAACGGATATATTTCTACTGGTCGCTGCTCTTTTTGTTTTGATTCATGCGTGCAGTATCGATTTTTTTCTTTTCCGGCCGGCCGGTGTGCGTGGAAGACGGCAGAGAGGATAACCTCCTTTGTGTGTGTGTTTGTAGTCTGCCTGCAACCGTTCACGTTCGATCCGAGCGAAAAGAACAAGCACAAGTTCATGGTGCAGTCGCTGTTTGCGCCCGATGGCGAGATGAACATCGAGCAGCTGTGGAAGGAGATCAATCCCGACCAGCTGATGGACTCCAAGCTGAAGTGCGTTTTCGAGATGCCGCCCGACCAGATGGAAGCGGGCGGCGAGGAGCCGGCGAAGGTTAGCCCCAAGGTGTCGGTGCTGAACGCCGCCGCGTCGAATCCAACCGCCAACTTTAGCACGCTTGAGAGTGATCTCAAGTCGGCAACGTCAGAAGTAAGATATTTTTTTAAATTTTGTACTTCAAAACATATTTCGATACTTATCATTATTTGAGTTATCGAAAAGTTGATATCGTGTGTTTCGAGGTATTTGCAATAACTGGCGCTATCTGTAACTGCAAAACAAAGCTCTATAGTATCAATGAATTACGAAAGGCGACTAATAGATGGTGCTAGGTGTTTTCGAAACAAAAAAGTATCAGAACTGTAATTAGATACTTTCTAGTTTCACCATTAAATATTAATACTTTTAAGCGATGTATATGGTTGTGTTGCATATAATTATGTAACTTTGCAGATTCAGCAAATGTCAGAGGAGATTAGCAATCTGCGTGCCGAGAATCTGCGACTGAAAGAGCAAATGCTGCAGATTAAGATGGATGGACAGACGCGTTCTACGGGCGGCATCGGCATGAGCGCCGCGCCCACCAAGTACCAGCCCGCCGTGCAGGTGCAGCAGTCGGTTATGTTCAAGCGTTTGGCCACCAGCTTAGCGGTAGTCATCGTCGGTATCATACTCGGCAAGTACGTGCTCTGAACCCTTTTCACTAGTAAGCGAACACACGACACACACACGACAACAAATCTCTAAAATATAAACCAGAAAGATATAAGTATAAATTAAACAACAACCAAAAAAAAACAAACACACCAGCAAAACAAGAACATACTTTCAAGTATAGATCAACAACAAAAAATACAAGTAAATAAGAAAGGCAAAACCTGATAAAGTCACAGAAAAAATGCAGAGACTTCTTTCAATCTGTACATTAATGTATAAAAAAATCTTCGTCAAAAAAACTGAAACTGAGAATATAAAAACGCAGTGGGTAGTAATCGAAATCAATGGATATAGATAATAAAAAGCTGCGTGCAACTGTTTTATCTTCATGTACTGAAGAATTAACACACTTCTACACATATAATACAGAGAAAAATATGAAATAATGAGGAGAAAAGCATTAATGGAGAAGAGGGGAAACCGAGGAATGAAAATGACAGTCGCTGTAATTAATATAAATAATTAAATATTGACTTAATCTATTACTTATGTTGTGCGTTTGTTTCGCGTGCGGTTGTGTGGCATGACGCGCCTACAAAAAAAAGCAAAAAAAAAAAAACGCATGCGGAGAATTGTCGCGTATGAGAGTGTCATACACATATGCAACCAGGCGCGAAGATATTGTTATAAATATAAACAAAAAAAACCTATAAAAATGAAATCAATTAAAACGCAGTGTTTCAATTGCAATTTGCACAGCCGAGCACATCGTAAACTTGAACTCTGTCGTGTAAAGCGAAATACAACCTAAGCCGCCTTAATGTCGCGTACTAGTCGTAGATGAAAATAATTCTATTCATTTTTCGTACTGTGCAAATTGGAATGATCTGCGGAAAGTGATGACGAACGCTAAATACACGAAATGTTTGTAAGAAACGCGGTGAAAATGTCCATAATTGAGCGCTAGTTACTTGCAACACATTACATTTACACACAAACCATATTTACTACATTTACAATCCTGAGAAATTTATGTTAACGAGCGAAATTGGAAATGTTCATCAACGTCATTCGCGAAGTTCGTCACTGTAGAATGTCTCTCCTCTTGTCACCACACTATGCGGTATTTCCCTGTGTTTCCTACTTTTTTCTTTTCTAGTATGACGACGTCGATTTTTTTCGTTTGTTTGCGCTGTTGTTCCGATTGGAAATCGTTCATTTCTGTGAGAATTTACATTTATACTACGAAAAAAGGAAAATAGTTATATGTTTAAGTCATTAAGGCAATAGCCTATTTTTAGTAGATTTTTACTTGTAAAACCGATGAAAAATACTTTAATAGGCTATAGCCGAAGTCGTAATGTGTTATTAGTCGATTTTTTGTTTGAGCAGCCGAAGTTTTGATTCTGAAAATTACATATTTTCCAACTAAAAATAAAACTAAACATAAAAAATCTTAAATAAATAGTATAAATCCGAAAAAACCTCTAAAATTGCTGAAAATACAAAAAAAAAAGAGAAAAGCTGTAAAACACCCCGACACAACCACGTACTACACACATCCTTAGAAATGCCGACTGTCTACCGAATAATTTATTTGTGAGCATGCAATGCGTGGCGCTTTTTATTTTTTATTTTATAAATTACTTATAGTTAACTATATTTTTTATTATTTTTGTTGTACATAAGTCGTAAAAAAAAGAATTATTTTGTAAGTAGTTTGTTTCGGTGAGTTAAGCGAAAGGCCGCGTCAATGTCTGACATTGCGTTGCATTTTAGCGGAGTAAATTGTAATTTCGATTTGAATAAAATAATGTAAGCGTATGCAAGTGAGTATATGCGTTGAGGGAAACATTGATGCAAGATAAAGGTGCAATGATGAGAATAATTCGAAAGCGAAGGTCGAAAGTAGTGAGTTACAACAACCAAAATGCAAACCAACGGGCGCGTTATTTTTGCAATTGATGATGAAAGGTGGTGCAACCTTTACTTTCGAACATTTTCGCTTGCTTTGAACGTTTCTAACTCTTGTAACAATTTAACAATGTAATACACTAAAATAACGCCGGCAACCAGTGGATTTGATATTATACACAAACAAAACTTGTACTGCTTGAAGATGATGAAGAAAAATCAAGCAAAAAAAAAAACATTAATGAGAGGAGGAAGGAATATGAAAATGCGTAGTGTATTTATAGGGTGATACTTTGGACCTCTATGTGTATCAGAAAGATATCAAGTTACCAAAACTGGTTTTATTATTAAGTACGTTTGCATACTAAGTAATGAAGTGGAATCAGGAGAAGGAATGGTAATGGTCAAATGGCGAAATACACACAGACGTTGCAATAAAAATGGTATTAAAATAGAAACAATAGCTTCTTTTGGTAGTTTTGTCTTTATTTCAGTTTTTAAAGTGAAATGATGGAGAATAGCAGGTAAGAGCATATAAATATTCTCGGTTTCTTTGTTTAGTTTTAAGAATAGGCAAGAAATTAATATTTGACGATGTAGTGCTTTATAACATAAATAATTCGTAGTGAAATGTGAAAATTTTAATGCATTTATGTTATATTTATGATTTCTTTCAAAGTTTAAGAATGTAAATCTGTAAGGCAACGGTCAGACTAACGTAGAGAGTCCACGTCCTGCCAAATGATATTTTCAAAACTATGAATATAGTCGGGTACTAGATTTTTGAAAAATATGGAGAAATCTTAGACGACAACACCGAATAGTTTCCGAACAAATAATTATTAAACGTTTGTTTCGGGAGCAGTTTTACACTGTTCCGAACGTATAGGCTCCGATTGCGTTCAGGGGTATATCGGTTGGTTGGTGTAGCTGCATCGGCGCCTGTCTGTTTTCCTTCCGGTAAAGTGCAAGGCGGTTCAAACCTCCACGCAGAGAAGAGGTTTGATATTGCTCCTACGTTTGATTCTGAACAATTGCGAAATTCATAGACTCAGCAAATCTTTAAATACACAAAATACTTCCTATTAATTAATTTAGACAATCTTTAATGATATTTCTTTGCCTCACATGAATTACAATTAAATATTAAAATATGGAAGTTTGAAAGTTAAAAAAATTGATGTGCTAATTATAAACGTTAAAATAATTATAAAAGTTTAACAACAAATAGTTTACAATAACATTTAGGTTAATATGCTTTAGCTAATTAGTTTATTAGTCTTGGTCAGCAGGTGACACACATCACAATTACAACAGATCTCAAAAATGTTTAATGGGAAACTTGTCAAAATATTTCGAATAAAGTATACATTTTTAAATCAATTGCTGTCTTTTCTCTATTTGTTATTGTCATACACACTCAGGTGGTTCATGACTTGTTACTTATTTTATTCTATTTCAACATTTGTTTGTTCTGTGAACAAAGATTTAAATTGTTTATTGAGAAAGTCTTATTAATAATAGAAATGAACAGATGCAAAAATATGACGATTTCAGAGGCAAATGTAAAATGTAACCAGATAAAAGTTAATTGTAAGAAAGATTCATTTGTTATTTCGGCGAGATGCTTGCAAGTAAAAAATATGTTGATTTATACATGCTGGACTTCAGGTGCTTGTTGCGGTTGTTTGGGAATTGCATTTGGTGGTGGGTTGTTTGGTTGACCTTGCTGAGGATTATTATTCGCTGGTGGTTGCTGTTGGTACTGCTGAGGTACTTGTTGTTGTGCTGGCTGCTGCTGTTGTTGCTGACTTGGAGGAACGGGCGCTACGTTCGGATCTTGCTGCTGCTGTGGCGGCTGCGGTTGTTTTGGCGTTTGCGGTGATTTATGGGACGCTGGGTTCACTGGGGGATTTCCGGGTTGCTGTTGGTGTTGCATCGGTGGCGGATTGTATTGTTGTGGTGGTTGTTTCATATTCGGTTGTTGCGGGGGTGGATTGTAGACTTCGTTGGTGTTCAGGTCATTCTGATGTAAGTCTTGCATCTATAAATATTCAAAAATTTCAGAAATCACTTGATAAGTTTCAAATCTTTAAAGATACAGATCTCCAGATGTGTTGTAAACACCCAAAAGTTTCAAGAGTCGCATGTTAACTTTCGTAACATTAAGGATATCAATCAATTAAGAAGAATCAAAAAATCTTACTTGATTTATTTGTTGTGGATGTACTTGTGATTGCGGTATCTGTCCCGGATGGAACTGTCCGCCTTGTCCTTGCGGATGTCCCTGTTGTTGACCATGTGCGTATCCCGCCGGATGCCCTTGTTGTGGATAACCCTGGGGATGTCCCTGTGGTGGGTAACCCTGTGGAGGTCCCTGTTGATACCCCTGCGGAGGTCCTTGTTGCGGATGATATCCTTGCGGATGTCCTTGCTGTGGATATCCACCTTGTTGTGGATGATGTCCCTGAGGATATCCTCCCTTTTGAGGACGATATCCCTGAGGATAACCTTGTGGATGGCGATACTGTGGTCGATAACCCTGATATCCTTGTGGATAACCGTTCATCTGATAATACTGTTGTTGTTCATGATGGCGTCGCACATACTCCTCAAGCTCTTCATTTGTATACGGTTTCTGCTCATCCAATCCCTTCCAACCTGGGTCTTTGTCAAAGTTATTCTTCTTGGTTTGCTGCAAAAACTCGCCAAAATCGATGAAGCCATCGCGGTTTACATCGATTTCTTTAAAAACAGCTTCACGCATTCGCTCCATTTCTTCGACACGTTCCCGCATGTCATCTTCAGGAGCTCCTGATGCGTACATTTTATCTAATTCCTTCAAAAATATACATTATAGATAAAAAAATACATTGATAAAGAAATGAACATACCTTAACAAAAAGTGCTTTAACTTCATTTTGATCCCACAAACCATTACTATCCAAATCATGCAACATAAAGAACGTCTTCGGATTGAAATCCTGCGTCATATGATCCTGCTCCTCCCAAACCTCCTCCAGCTGTTGTTTATGTCCAGGCGTATGTAACTTCTGGTGTTTCTTATGCTTCTCATCCATTTCCTTGTACTCCTTCTCTAATTTCTGGCGCTCACTATCATCCTCAGTATTATTTAGGTTTTCAAACTTCTCAAACTCCTTCTGGAGCTCATATTCTTTAAATTCTTCGCGCCTCTTTCTATCAGCTTCTGCTAAATCTTCAGTAGTCTTCACAATCAGCCTCTTTAAGTCCTCCACTTCGAACGTATGCGGATTTTCATGTTGAATATGATGATGCAAAGGATCGTCACCATCCAACTCATTATTCATCAATGCATTTCGCTTGGCAGCCAATTCTCTCAATCGTTGCAACTCGATCCTTTTAATTTCATCCAATTTGCTTCGAATATTATGACTTACTAGCTCCAATTCTGATGCAATATTGCCATTCCTGATGTCAGCATCATTAGCTTGCTCCAGCTTTTCTCTGAATGCCGGATCAGATTCGAGGGCTTTCACTACTTCTTTAATGTATCTATGATACTCCACGTACTCCTCCAGACCTTCAGTGTTATCAACACTATCATCAGGTTTCTTGGTTGTTACTGGCGGTGCTACACTCACTTGTATCACATACAAAAGTGCCAAAAGCACATAGAACTTTAACATTTTATCTCACTCGATGCTCACTAGGTCAGTCAGTGTTTGATATAGCCTACAAAATTGTAATTGTAAGAAACTCAAGGTTAGTTAACACTTTTTAGTTTTTGTTTAAACAAAACTGGTATTACAAGTTCAATAAATAGCGAAACACTGGCGAGAGTAAAACATGTTTCATGTTTTTATACAACACTGTATGATACTATTTAAATAAGATGAAATGTTGTTACCTCTGATGTGGTAAGTGTAGGAAGCAACGTATACGTTACTTGAATTAGTGTAAATGAATTGGTAAATTCTGATAAATATGATTACATCAGGATTTCGTGGCCAGCTCACAATCAGTTTGTTTATTGACATACATTATTCAACGATACATAGGCAACTTCATGTATATTGTCTCTGGTGAGCTTCAGCGCCAATATCGATTGAGGAATGAACTAGAATATGAGAAAGTATGCATATTTTAACATTAAATTCAATGTTAAAATATGCAGAGTGTGCCAACATAACTTTTTGTTTTCTTCATAAAAGAACAGCTGAGAAGGTATATTTTAGTTTGATAAATATAACCTCATAAGGTATTAAAATAACTGAATGAATGTAATGTTGGTTGCCTATGTTAAATAGTTTTATAATTAACATACTAGTTACGTTAGTTGCCTACAGACGTTGTTATGTCAATTTCCTCTTGTTTCGAATGAGTTTCGACGATCTGCGACTTCTACTTTTAACGATCATAACGACATTTTTTTTCCACGGATAACATTTGTGATTTATTTACTTCTCATTTTGAGTTCGCCGACGTGGCTCGTTATATTTGTGAACACGCGAAGTAAGTACGTTTTTTTTTGAACAATTACTCTATTTTTTGTCTTACTTGAGAATTATTACTAGTATATCCTCATTTGTTGCTTCCAAAAAGCATTTTCTAGAATCTGACTTGTCTGATTGTGAAACGATTAGATATCGATGTATTGTTGTTAGTCGTGGCAACTGCATTAAAGATACAATATGTGATATACGTAAGTACACGCAATTTTTTGTTTTAGATCTCATAATCATTGGTTTTTCGGATAGTTGTAACAAGTGTTAGATGATCAAATATTGATGCATAGATGGTGCTGCTTGGAACGTTATGTAAAAGTGGAGTAACACTCATGCGGCAATCGCTGAGCCAAACAAGTGGGAAAAGAAGGTAAGTAAGTAACCGTGTGCTGGTGGATAGGGTGAGTTGCATTGTTTCCGGATATTCAGGAATCGTGGGAAGTAGAAAATATACGTGTGGGTAATAGTTTTTTATCTACTCTCACATGAACAGAGGTAGGGTAGTAGTAGAGAACAAACATCAAAGCACAGATGGCACTGCTGCTGACGTGTGTTCTCTATTACTACCTCCGATGCTATAGAGTAGATAAAAACTAAAGCACAGATGCCCCTATTGCTGACGTATGATCTCTACTATCGTCGATGCTATGAGGGTAGCTAAAAAACTGTTATCCACCCTCCTGCTCGTACTTGTTGCATTACTTAAGTACCTTTCCACCTGTTCTCCTACTTAACTCAGCATCCAACGCATGCGTGATAACATTGAAACACAGATGGCGACGCTATAAGCGTGTCTTCTTACTATCTGACCATGAGAATTCGTCGTTTTTTCAACTTTATTTTATATTTTCCACTTATAAGTGGAATCGAACGCCGTTCGCCTGCGTAGTAGACCGAAGAGTTACCAACCATGTTTCCCCGCTGTGCTTTTTCTTATATGCGTGTACTTCTAATGTAACTGTACGTGAATTCAACTTACAATTAATTGCAAAATGTACAATGTCACTTTTTTCGCAACGACTTTCTTTATAAATTTAATTCGTGTATATTTGCATGTCACACTTTGGCAATAATTCATACATTTATTGATCAAGTGAAATCATATCAATGTATGTTAATTAAGTGCAAAGATTGATTTCGCTGTAAATCAATTGATGCAAATGTGTGAAACGCACATTGTTATATTACTCAATTTGTGGCTGGCCGTTATCACCAACAATGGTTGACAATGAACAGAGGTCCGGGCCCTCAGTGGGCAAGGTTATGGTGGAGCAAGAATTTCGCAGTATTTCGTTAATGTCATCGCGTTTATCTTTATTCATTACCCTTCGCATTGGACTCACCACTGTTTCCGCATTCGATGAAAACGTATAAATACAAAAATGGACAAGAATTTAAATCATTCGTTGCTTCACATCATTTATAAAACAATCAATTCAAAAATAATATTAAAAAAAAACATAAACATTAAAACGCAAAAAATCAATAAAATGAAACAAATTGTTTATTTTATAACTGTGATAAGTGTCTGCAGAGGATTCGATTTAATAAGTTGTAAGTAATAATCAAATATTGACTGAGTTATTACAAAATTATTTTCAATTCACTTAAATTTAGTTTCAGGATTACCCTGTAGAGAATTCACAGGCCAGAGTAAAATAATCGGTGGTAGTGACGCTTTCCCAGGGGAATTCCCCTGGTTAGTTTCACTAACTCGCAGAGGAAAGCACTTCTGTGGTGGTTCATTAATCACCAAACGACATGTCTTAACAGCTGCACATTGTATTTGCAAGTAAATATCTTTAACATAACCTAGTATTATCATTAACACAAAAAAATTGTGACATTTCAGTGGTGCCGATGGTTTTATAAATCCGGCAAGTATCAAAATAACTCTAGGACAATATGATTTATCAGTAGAAACTTCAGAAGCCAGAGAAATTTCGATTTCTTCCATAACCCCACATCCGGAATACAAATGTCAGAAATCAAGAAATGATATCGCCATCTTAGAACTTCAGAATGATGTTACCCTGGACGAAAATGTTCAGCCCGTCTGTGTTTCCTCCAAATTTGTCGCTGACCTCAGTGCAATCGTCGCAGGATGGGGATGGACAAGTGAAAATCATTCAGAAAGTAAGATATTCTATTAAAATGTATTATATATATATATGGTAATTTTTAATTAATACGGGTTAATGTTTAAATATCTAGGTACAGCGAAGAAGACAACGAAACTTCAAAAAGCCGGTGTAACAATCTTCAAAAATGAAATGTGCCAAACCTGGTACCTTTCGCAAGGAAAAAAGTTCAGATTCCAATCGACACAGCTCTGTGCTGGTAGGAAGGAAGGTGGTGCTGATGCTTGTTGGGCTGATAGTGGAGGACCATTAATAGTACAAGATGAAAATTCCCATTTGAATCTAGTTGGGATTGTTTCAACAGGAATTGGCTGTGCTCGTCCTTATTTGCCGGGAATCTACACGAGGATATCTGAGTTTACGCAATGGATTCAGACAGAAATTGATAAACAAAATAGCGTTCTTTAAGGTAACCCCATCTATTTGTAATAAACTATGGAGGATTCATGATATTTGTTTCAGAACAAAACACGTATTCATTTACTGTTTTATTTACTGCTCGACTTCTTTACTTACAATTAGAATTAAATTATAATACATGGTAATAAAAGTTTCTTAATCATTTACAAGTATCATTAACAAGAATCATAATCGGTAACCTTAATTCAACGCTAAGTGTCCGTCAATTGTGTCATGTTCATCAGCGCTACTATGTTGTACTACAAGTCGGCATATTCTGTAGTTTTATAGAAAGGAAGGAAGTAAGAGGGTGGTGGGAATCACTTAGTATCTGTATCCGCCGTTTCCATTTCCGTTACCATTTGGTTTACCAGATGGTGGATAACCTCCATTAGCTGCCTCTAAATTTTAAAATATTTCAACCTTCTTTGTGGGTAAATAGGTTAAGTTAACATACCTTCATATGTGATAACTGGATGATACCCGTCTTTATCAACAGTGTATTCAACCACCTGTTTCCTGCCATCTGGAAGAAGGACGTTGTAGGATCCTTTCGTGTCATCTCCATCACGTTCTTCCTTCTGGCCGTATTCGTTCCCACTTTCAGGATCGTTCACTTCCCATTCAAAAGAGTACTTTGCTGGTTCTGTAGCTTCTTCCGGAGGTCCGTAAACTGGTGGAGGTTTGCCATTTCCGTTTCCATTAGGAGGACCATAAACTCCATTGGGAGGACCGTAGAGGCCATTTGGTGGTCCGTAGGTACCACTTGGTGGGCCGCCACCATTACCATTTCCGTTACCATTGGCGGGAGGCAAATAAGTACCACCGCCATCTATAACAAAATTCGTATCAGTGCTGTTCGCAATCAACGCAGCCACCTCCTCCACCACGTCTTTCACTTTGTCTAGCTGTACAAAGAGGGACATATCTGAAAAACCGTTTAGTTGCTTAAATTTAAGGTTAGGAACCCAAGAGTTTAAGCTCTACTCACTAGGTGGCAGGTATAGCGGTGGGGGTTCAGCAAACGTGCAACCAATCACGAGAAATAAACAAACTAGCTGCAAATATTCAAATTTAATCGTTGAAGTCGTAGTACGCTTAAGTAACTAAGAATCACCTTCAACATTGTGTTAAGGGTTGGTCGTTTTGTACACTGGTCTAAGAATAACTTTGAGATAGCACTGCTCTCTCAGGTGATTGTTCTCGCAAGTGATAATTGCTAACTGATAAATCTTCGGCGGCTGCAGGCCGCTTTTATAGAAAGCAAATCGTGATTCACTGCCATGTATCTGGTGCAGGTTGGTGTGTAGTATGTGCAAGTGTGCAATGCATCCATTTTTCAATAGAGCGCCGCATAATTTTGCGACTTTTATAGCCATTTCAGCAGCCTGGCCCGAAGATGCACCGCCGATGTGTTCCAGTTTCGCATCGCTCGCGCGCGCCTCCACATTGACGACGATTGCATCGTGTTGATGCGCCGCACGCCGCCGATTACGCTTCGCACACAATCTATTTATTTATGTGCGCATCGCCCGAAAGCGTAACGCAACGCGGGGCCTGTGTGGTTTGTGCGCGCAAAAAATGCGGTGTCCTGTCATTGGTGTGTGCAATATATGGCGCGCGACGTGTCGGCATTACATTGCCGTCGAAATTGCGAGTCGCGAATTCAATTGCGAATGTCTTGCTTGGTCTGCAGCCGTTTATCATCAATGGGATGCAATGCACATCATCGAATCTATTCTGGTCTAGAGAGATTCGATAATATTGTATAAGTTTCTTGAAAGGGAGGAAGTGTGATAGTCATGGGAATTACTTAGATCCTCTAACCACCGTTTATCTTCCTGTTTTATTACTCAACACTCAACAAAGACCAAATTAAGTCAGACAGACAGAGCGAGAAGTGTCTATAAAATAGCTAATGCTCTACATGGAGGAATCTATCACAGAAGGGCAAAGGATATACAAGAGCAAATGACGCGATCAGCAAATTAATAAGGACCTTTCAGTAGATTCACATTAAGCTACAAAACGGAGCAGCGATATAAAAGAAGCAGTCAGCATTAAAGCTTGCTTGCTACATGCTGGTTAAGAGAAAGGTGGAGAAAATGGAACACTCAGAAGTGCTTCCAACAAAGACATCCCAAACGTTGGAGAGACTACCTCTTAAGAAATTTGAGGTAATTTTGAAAGAACTGGCCTGAGGTCTAGAAA
>WSZQ02082472.1:30198-40871 GCA_019419845.2 Weissflogia rhopalogaster
GACATCCCAAACGTTGGAGAGACTACCTCTTAAGAAATTTGAGGTAATTTTGAAAGAACTGGCCTGAGGTCTAGAAAGAAGAACGAGAAAGAGGGTGTCACTTCAGAAGTCTTCTTCACCTTGGGACAACCTACTCAAAGGAAATTAATAAGGTTAACCAGTATGCCAATTACCCAGAAAAAATGTTGCAAGAACAAGATATTTGTCATACGAATAAACTTATTTCCCATTGTTTCAAACCCCTCTTTATACATTGATCATCTCGTCAGTATTTTCCACTTGATACTTGATACAATTCGATTCAGTTTTTAAGAATCACATGAACATATTTCCCTTTCAACACTTTTCATTTTCCTTGCCTTATTAATCTTATCCTATCTTTTCTTCATTCCCATTTGTTATCATAACTTCGTCTGTGTTTTGTTGAGTGCAATATTAGTTTCCCTTTACATATTTCGTGTGGTATCTACTATAAGAAATTCTTTAAGAGTATTTCGTGTGGTATATACTATAAGAAATTCTGTAAGAACATCTTTACTCCATGAAAACTACATAATGTCCCAAATAGTCTTCAGTACTCCACTCCTGCCAAGTTCCTTTCGCTTAAGCACCTAGCATTTCATCACTAAACCATTCGTTTGTCTTTGATTAATCGGCGATTACCATGGAGATGGCGAACCACAATTAGCGACGATGACGGCAGAAAAAAATCTATTTAAGGCGCGAAAAAATCCCGCTCAAGGCTCGCATGTGTACGCGACGCGCAAAAAAAACACGCACGCATCATCTGCGACGGTCCATTCAGCCTGCAGCTAGTAAGCTAGTACCGAGTCGATAACGAATAGAAAGTAATTTTGATTTATCAATGCGGCGCTCGATGCTGCCGTTTGTTTGGCGGTCGATTTACAGCTGAATCGTCAGCGTAATTGATGAATCCTCTTTCTTGATGGGGCCAATAAGCGCCGAAGAAGCTGCGATAAATAATTAATTAATCTACTCAGCTGCGCTCGCCGATGCCACGCTAATTACTTCCATAAAGAATAACACGCCAAATTACGTAATTGCCGCTAAAGATGTGCGGATGACCACGTGCAAGATAGCAAATCACTGCACTGCGTTGTGTTGATAATAAAAAAAATGTTGCAATTGCATCTTGGAATTGCGTGTTGATGGATTTTCCGTGATTATTTTCTACATTTTCAGTGTTTTGCCATAAAGGGAGTTGTAATTAATGTTGTACTTATTTCCAATTACAAATTGACTGTCAAGAATTGTTTTATTTCATATTATAATTTGATTTCGTCTTATTATACTTTGCAAAATATAACAAACGATTTTTATAGTATTATATAATTAGTACTCGTCAAACTTGCGAAATCATGATTTAAAACTCTTCTTAGAATAAGAAAAAAAGGCAAGTAATTGAGTTAACCTCAAATTCTATCCAGTTTTTTAACCTCCAATTGTGTAAAACCTGTTTAACCCCAAATATTACCCTTTTTATGTTTTTTGTAAAAATATTGATTGTTTTCAGTAAATATTGCTTAAAGATTTATATGATTTTCAAGTATGCATTAATTCAATAACATTTCACGATGTAATTTCTTTGTTTCTATCCACTTATGTTACTTATGATTAGGACATAAGTACATCGCGTCGGAGGCCGTCGAACAGGTACTAAATCAATGCAAAATTACAATACAATTGAATAACATAAGCGCCAATAATGGAGCGCAACAAATCTGTGTGCGACTTGAAATAACCATAACTCTTCCTTGCTGTGCGTCATCTAATATACGAGCTCTTCAGAGGTAAGCAAAGAAATGCTTACTTCACACATAAATAAATAGAAATCATTGTTGCGTATTACGCATTCGATAATATTGTTAAATATTAATGAGAGCAGTGGCGTTTAAACTAACAAATTTAAAGATGAATTGTGAATGAATGGTAAAATCAAAATTATGTTTTGCTAGTACGTGATAAGGAGCTTTTATTACCTCAGTTTTTATTTCGTTATAAATATCCATAACTTAACTGACGATAATGTAACCAAAGTTATGGCAAATTGGCCATATCTTTTGTGCTCATCTATGGAGCTCATTTGAAAAAGGAGACGTTTCTGTTTAAGACAATCGAAAAATATCTGGAAAAGGTTTATTAGTTTTCGAGAAAATGGCAATTGTTTATGCATGAATTTTAAACTTAATTATCTCGAAAGTAAAACATGGTTTTCTGGTTGTTTCTGCATTTTCCCACACAAACTGCTTTCCTCCATCAAATGAGACCATTTTTCATACATTTATACATCTGTTTTTATACATTTGTTTCATCTGTTTCACCAAAAAATCAGTCAACTAACTATAATCGGGAATATCTGTTACAAATAATTTATATTCCAATAAAAGTCTTTCTAGCATTTAAGAAGTTTTATTATTTATTTTTTATTTGTTACTAATTTCAATTCGAACACATTTAAAAATATTGTAATCTTATTCTCTGTACATTATAAACTATAAGTATGAAAATGTGTTCACTGAAACGCCTAAAATTTCGGCCAGGTGTATGCCGCCTGAATGGAATAGTGGCAGAGCCAACGCGCACGAACACGAGGGTCCCTGGATCGAAGCTCGGCCAGGCTAGCAATTCCTCCCGCCCGATGGGAGCTCGTGAGTCGGGAAGAGTTCGCCGCGCAGCGGCGAACTGTAAGATTGCAACCACCGGGGAAACGAATTGCCGCCGCGAAGCGGCGGTTGACCATTCTATTTTGCTGAAACGTTTGATTAAAAATAAAATTCGAAAAAAAATGTTTTCTCAGCTCCGCGGGCGGGATCCGAACCCGCCGCACCTAAACAGCAAGCGCACCCCCTAACCACTAGACCAACTACCAGGCACGTTAACATTGGTTTCCGAACATACTAATATTGATACCTAATTAAAGCATCTATAAAGCAATGTAATGTAATTGTACGCATCGAAATTCGTAAGAACAAGAAAATAAATAAAACGTTTTAAATGAGAAAGTCTTTTATTGTAATATAATTCAGTACATAATACCAAATTCAACATTTCCTCTGCGTGTCATTCGAAAATTTTACGAGAGTATCAAAAATTTTGGAACGAGGATCATAGAGATGCGAAGTTTGAGGATCTAAAAAAATTAAAGAAATTTAATTTTTCATACAATTCGAGAAAACGTTAATTCTAATTTTTTTTTGAAAATTTGCTACGGAACTTAAATTCAGCAGTGCCATCTTGTAGATAATAGTAGAATTACAAAGTTCTGTTAAAAGCTCAAGTAGGAATCTGTATTTCTAAAGTGGTTGAACTTTGTTCATTAATCAATAGATGGCGCCACCCATATTAAAAATTAATATTTACTTACATTTTGTACTTGATTTAACTAAATATTTCTGTAAACTTGATTTTTTTCTTCAATGAATAAGGAAATAAATGACTAATAATGATACAAATAAGTTTATAATTTATTGGTTTGTTAGTTTCACTTGCTCAGTGTTTTTGTATGTATACAGTTGATAGCGATTCACATCTAAATTTCTCCCATGGTATCTCACAATTTTCGAAAATATACAGCGCAAATCAAAAGGAAAGGATGCGGGAAGAAACAATAAAATAAATACACCAATAAGGATGTTAACACAAAAGCACACTTAAAAATTAATTAAAGCTATAGTGTCTTTTCCGTTTTTGTTTTTTTTCTTGTTTTTTTTTCCATTTCAAATTCATCAAAAAATATAAATAAAAAATATCTGCTAATCGGCTCTGTAGCCGCGTCGGGTACATACACTTTTACATTCACACTTAACAAAAATAAGTTTGTTAATCTATATGTACGCATTCTATGTGTGTCGATAAGAATTATGCTTCGATTTCATGTTTTTCGGGATTCCTTAAAAAATAATTCACATCTACGCAGCGCAAATTCTATTGTATTAAGCACTTGTCCTTGTTTTGGAAATCCATGTGTGATAAATCCTGTTCGATCAGGTCATCTTCTTCAATACTGTACAGAGAAAATAATGATGTAAAAATAAAATGTATGGTTAACAAGCTTGTAAATAACGTACGCTTTTTCCTGAGTATCCAAATGATGTACGAGTTCATCGCGTTTATTCACAATCACAACGAGCTCATCGAGTAATTCCTTCTCGCGCGCTCGTTGCTCGTCAGTTTTACGCCAATCTTCGATGGCGAGACTCGTCTGTAGTTCAGTATTTAGTGATTTGTAACGTTTTTCTAAATCACTTTCTTTTTCCCTGTCAAAAATATAAAATATATTAGTTAAAGTAGACAATACAGATTATTAGATTAGGGAAGAATATTGATATTTTTGAATTTAACGAAAAACAAACAAACCTAAAACTGAAACTTACAATATATTAAGTTGCATTTGCCGCCTGAGCAACGCATTCTTCTTATTAACGAGCGTAAACCATTGTGCCATGAGCGCCTCCTCCTCTTCAGAGTTACTCATATTCGATTCCATCACCGCTCGAAGTTTCTTTTCCAGCTTGGCGGCCTGCTTGTCGATCGCTGTTTGCTCACGCTCTAGATCGTCCAGTTCTTTGTCCACGTCGATATCAATTCCCATCTATAAAATTATGTACCCATTTAACCATGTACAAGCTTTGTTTTCATTTGAGTAACTTACATCGAGTAATCTGAAACCGTTAGGTAACATGTCTGGCGTAATGTCTTTACGAAGCGGACTAGATTTCGTCGGTGAAAGGGGCGGTTGTGTTGCCGCCGCCGGCGCTTTAACAGCTTGCACATCTTCAGGCTTTTCGGCAAACTCGGGGCAGGGCTTCTCGATCGTCGGTGATGTGGTTTTACGCGTCTGCGCAATTAACTTGCGGGCACGCTCACGTAATTCGGCTTGTCGTTCTTCTTCAGACTTTAAAACAATTAAACATTAGATATATTCATTTACAAATTGTTACCTATAAAGTATAAAGTAACAAGGTGGTAGGTAGAAGAGGTGTCAAAATGTCGTTGTATCGATACTTTTTAAAATTGAAAGTAATGAAAATGTGACATTTGCTGTATGTTTTTAGTGCAATCTTGTGCAGCTTATGCTTCACACGTTCAGATTGACCAATATATGGATTCATAAACTATTGATACTTTTAGATACCGATTCTTTTTGACACCCCTATTAGAATGTTGCAAATGTAAGTAAAACAAAACATTAGAAAAATGTGTACACAATTGTGAATGAAAATAAAAAGAAAAAAATTACCCTATATGGCGATGTGGAACTTTCTCGTTTGACTTGTCCCAGCAATTGCTTGGCACGCTCTCGCTGCTCCGAGTAGCGATTAATAATGTGCTAGTGATCGTGGGCAAATATTAAGCAATCAAAAAAACGCAATAAAACAATAAAAACAAGAGCAAAACTTGTAAATAGAAGGAATGTAAGAGCAAAACTGGTAGAATGCAAACAATGTTGAAAAATTTGTGCAATTACGGTGGTGCGAAAAGTAGTTCAAGAGCAAAACACTTACGGGATTGAGTTTCAGATCCGATGGCGGGGCGTCCACTGTGCCGCCATTGACGCTTGTCAATGGCTCGCGGTCACCGATTACTTCTTTGTTGCATGAAATCGTCGTCGCAGGCTTTCCTCCGTCATCCTGCTCGTCCTCGTCGGAACCGAAGGGATCGGTTAATTCACGTCGAGTCATCAGCACTGGTTTCTCAGCAGTTTCATTCGAAGTACATTCAATTATTACGTTCTCTGCCTTAATCACCACCGGCTCCTTTTCTTTCTCCTTCTTTTCCTTCGCTTGAACCGCCACAATTACAGCCTTCTCTTTTTCCCTCTGAAGTGGAGTATTTGTCTTCGTAAGTTCCAGATGCATACTAGACTTTTGCTCTGATAATGTTTTCGCCTCGGTTTCATCCTCACTTTTTGATGGTTTCGTTTCGCTGCTAGTATTCGGTAATTCTTTCTCCTCCGAAAGAGATTTTTCCTTGGATTTGTCCTTCTTAAAATTACGCTTAGAATTGCGAAGATTGACAATCTCCTGACCGAAAAGTTGCTTTGTGACGTCTGTGTCTTTATCGGTCGTAAAACGGCCGATAACATAATTGCTTTCTTCCGACGTTTTCCCGATTTGTTGCAGTTCGAGCTCGTGGCCGGTAAAGTACGCTCTAAGTTGGTAGAGGTACGTCATTACGGCGAGTTTATCAGGCACGGCGAGCATGTCCATGTCAGATGGTTCGATAACCCGCGAAATTCCCAATGATTCAGCGGCATCAAAGGCGATCTTACAATTTGCACGCACATTATGTGATGATAATGAATCGAAATCGCTGGAAATAGAGATGATGCAATATCAGTAGACGTTTTAAACAATTTACTAATTAAAAAGAAAATATAAATTAATCAGTAAATACTCCTATTATAGAATGGAATTTTGAGTTATCGATATTTTTTTCAGATGCCAAATTCTGCAACACTACCTAATTTCGACAAATATCGATATAGATATTTCGTTGTCTTCTGACATATGTGGAAAACATTTTAGAAAAAAAGGCGAATACTTTTTGTCCAAATCATGCGAAATTTATGTTAAGGCAAAATAAAGTACTACTCACATCAGATCAGGCCTAAAATGATGCAGCAACGCACAGAATGCCATTCCATTACGCCAACTCGTTGTTAAATTTGTAATCTTCACTCCTTGGTAGTCTTTCGTCATTTCCTTGCACCATTCAAGCAGATCTTGTCCTACATTAATTCAGTAATAAATTTTGTGTTTGTTTTAATTAGTAGTAATGTTTTTCTTTTCTCTTTTCAATGATTATGTTTAGTCATATAAGCACAAATATAATCTTTGAAATTAATTAAAATTTAAATATTAAAAAAAAAATCTAACTTATGTGTATAATAATTACCAGGAGTAGTTAGTTTTTGTTGTGTTTTCGTCTCCAACGCAAACTCCTTCAATTTCAGCGATAATTCCGGTTTGACATTATTGCTGGCAGTCTTGATGTTATTCGTATTCGTGGCTGATTTGGCTGTGGGTAATTTTGGCAGGGCCACCGGTTTCGGCGTTTTCACCTCCTCGTGTTCGCATTCCTCAACAGCAGCACCTTCAATATCATCCTCCAGCCCATCAATATCACGTTCGAAGAGCTCCGAAAACGGATCACTCTCCGGCACGATGAAATCCCCACGTTTCGGCGCCGGCACATTCGGATTAATCTTCACGCTGTGGGCAACAACTTCGTCGCCGGCACCACGTAGTGATAGCGCAAAGTCCGCAGTGGGCGTCTTATCATGGCGCGATAACGAATTCAAACTTGCAACTAAAAATAAGAAAAATGTAAAAAATCGACTTAAAAAACTCGCAAATTTGCACATACTACTCAATGGAGTACTGGCAAAATCCGATCCCGATAAACTATTTGTCATCAATTGCATCTGCGCAGTGACCTCACTGAGGCTGGCCTTCATCGAGCTGTCGCCCTGCGACAACTCCTCGTCCTCAAAGTCCTCCATCGTTGCGATATCGCTGTTGTTGTTCACAGACATTAGGGAAGCCATAGATTGCATATCTTCGTCACTGGAATACACTCAGTGTTATCACACGAACCACTGCTTCCGTTTGGTTATTTTTATTTATTCGACGGATGTTTGCGTGGGGTTTTGGGTGAGTCAAATAATAAACTTACGTGGCTTTGCCCTCGCGTAAAAACATACACGTCAGCGTACATTCCAGTTTCGCACTTGTGATCTTCTTCGTCGTTGGTTTCAGATTCAGATGGAGTGGATGCTGGGATGAGTCTATACTCGCGTATTTGCCCATATTGATTTGGGTGACCGCGAGACGTCTTCTTTTGCCGGACGGCGCAACCTTTAAACAATCATGTATTGAATTTTTTAGTTGAATAGTTAAATATTTAAACAGTTGTATTGATATAAAGGTATTAATCAGACTTAAACTGGATGAGTTGTAAGGAAACATGACGAATATCATTATATTTCAGATATTGCGTGTAGTATCAAGGATCATCATAAAAAAGATCATTTTTTAGGGGTTGTTTAGAGTAAGATAGATAGTATTTCAAATTTGTTTCTTCATTGTGACTTATTTTTAAGAATGATTTGATTGTCATTTTAAGCAAAGCTCTTTCTTGATGTTATTCATAATAGTCATTGAAACAAAAACACATTTTGTTAAGTATTTTAGAGACTAATTCTATTGATTAGAAGAATTCATTTTACTCTACATCCGACGGGATGTAGAGACCATGATGCGATCAGCAGTCACCGAATATACTGCTATATTTCCTATATCAAAAAGTATCAGATGATTATCACTTCAGTTAGAGTACTATTATCAAATCAAGTTCAAAAAGGTTTATGAGAATTTTAAATTTGCATTCACAAGGTAACATACGTCGTAAAAAGAGTATATCGTAAAAAGAGTATAAAAAATTATAGTGCTCTGCCTACAAAAATCAATTTGCGTAATCTGCTCTATTTGCAGGTGGTTTTACATGATTTACGTATATTTTATGACCTGCATATTGATTTGGCATAAACAATTTTATGCGCCGTGCTAAATTAAGCTCAGTCTGTTTATGGTGAAAAGTTGTAAAACGTACAAATAGATGCAATCAACCTAATTTTGAGAATGCTAACTGTAAGTTTATCTTTAGTAATTTCTAGCGAAATTCTGTTTGAAATATACATAGTCCTTCTGTTAACATGTAGATAATGAATTCAAAAAAATTTAATGTAAATCGAATTAGTTCTTATGCACATTAGGAGTTTAGAACTTTGAAATTTTCTAAAAACAATTTTAGGGTAAATAATACTCGCACAAGAAATAAATATAATTAAAATTATATAAGGCCGGATATTTGAGTCTCATCGAGACATTTCTTCTTTAAAACTATGACGAATTTTGTCTACAAGGATCAAATGCCGGCAGATGTTGATCAAAATGAAATCTTCAAATCAATTGTAGTTAGTTCCTAATTAGACTAATTATACCGAAAAGGAATTAAATAGACTGCTACAGTAGTCGATGCTCGGTACAAAATAAACATTTCTTGTAAACAAAAAGGATCTTATCAACTGAGAACTATGAAAAATATGTTTGTTATAGAATTTTATCTAGAAACATGTCAAAAGTAATGAAACTTAAAACATTTCTTATTGGAAAATATTAATTTCAAGGTTTATACGTTTTTTTCACTAAACGACCACGGTTATAAATAAATGAATAAATGTTACTTACATCTTCAACAACGAAATGCCAGTCCTTCTCCTCAAAGTCATTGCCACGGCCTTTAAAGAGATTGATGGCAACCTGATGGTTTTCAGGCATTGGCCAGATGACAAGCGCCTTGTACGTGTTCTGCAGCGTCCTCTCCCACTGCATCGCAGGTGTAACAACACGCCGCGACCTTCGCGTCCATACAATCGACAACTTGTGAGGTTCCCTACGACAAAAATGGTCAAATAACAATTGCTCCCATTCATCACAGCATCGATACGTCGGCTAGCCGACATTCAAGCAGCCAAAACAATCGTTGACATTGACTGATAACACTGACCAAAGTTAACGTGAGCGAAACCTACCATTTCGAGGTGAACTCGATCGCCAGCTGATGATAGGAGACGGTGAACTGAAACTTGGCGGCACGCTTGTTGACCCTCTGCAGACGCTTCCAGACCGAGCCCATGCTAGCTGAGTATCAACCCCACGACGGGCAGAAACACAGCACCTCAGTACCACTGCAACCGCCAAGGATGTGGCATTGCAGAACACTCGAAAAACACACGCACTGATACACAAATGCGGAAACACACTAAGTCACACGCTACTGAGCCGTCGTGATTAGATAAGAATGTGCATCACAAGCACTGTGTGGTGCTGAGGAGATCACCACAACGCGTGTGGGTAGCTTCGACGTCTCGTTGTGTTATCAACGGCAGTAAAGTTCACACACGCGAATCGGTTGTTGTTGCCAACAACGCGATAGTTTCGACGACGCAATTTTCGGCGCACACTGACACTCGACGCTCTCCCCCCGCAGCGAGACAGGCGAAACCTTTAGCACTTTGGCATTAGCAATAATTAACCTTGTGTGAAACGCTCTTTGGCGTTCGCTCGGGGGCCCGTGAGTCAGCCACCAAACGAAGGCCCGAATGGTGTCTGTGTGACCGACGGGCGCGTCCGACGACGATCAATACGTACCTGTATATTTGACGCGGATGGGTTTGACCGCCGTCTACGCGTGCATTCTCCCCGCGCGTACAACAATCACCACCGAATTCAGCACACACGAAATATTTATAAATAATTGCATAGTCGCTCGCTAACCGTAAAAAACATTTGATAAGCGTTAAGTGACAACTGACAGCTGGGCAGTGCAAAGATGGCAGCTAACAGTTGGCAGCACTGGGCGTTGATTGGTAGGCATGGATGTTTCTTAACCAATCAGTGGACGTTATTTGAAAATTTATAGCAGGATTTGCAGGATGATATATTTGTAATGTTAAACATTTATATATTTGGGGTTTATTATTGTTGTATTTTTACAGATTCAATATTGTTTTGAAGTATTATCCTACAATTTGTGAACACTACATCATATGAAAGTTGATTTATTTTTGCAAAGCAAATTTTCCTGCT
>WSZQ02082472.1:50296-63419 GCA_019419845.2 Weissflogia rhopalogaster
GTTATTTTGTCCTTTTCTGTCACTCGATCTATATGCCACCTATATCAATTTATTCCCCTTTTCATGTACTTCAACATCATAGTAATATTTTTCTAATCGGTTTTGTGTAGCTATCGATTTTACCTTGTTTTATAACATATTTTCCTATTGTTCAGATTCAAATTGTCATAAAGCGACTAGTTTTAACAGCAGTCTAAAGGAGTTTTCTCTTGAAGCGATTGAAACAATTTTTACTACAAGAAAGTAGGAGAGTTGGAAAACATTATGATGATTGTTTCATCTTGATCGCTTCACATTTAGTGTGAAAAATCTTAACTAAAAGTACTCTTCGAAAATTGCAAAAAGTGCGCGCGTTCGTACACCGCGAATCATTTTGTCGCACATTTGGTCACAATGCGCCGTTCAGCCATGAAACAGATAGCAATAAATATAGAAACAAACAATATTACAACTGGAAATAGAATGAAGACGTTTCATTCCCGCATAGAAAGCATTTTCTTTGAATATTAAAACGCGCAGAAGTGGTCGTTTGCAGGATGGTAAACTTCGGCGTGTAATTTCCCGAAATTGCATTCGACAATAAACGGTTCTATGTGTACGATTCGATTAATTAAAGAAAATGAGTCAGCATGTGTTTTTTTGTGTTTGTCTGTGTCATTTAGACAATTTTCATGCGACGATTGCGCGCATTTCGGACGCATCGGATCGCAGGAACGTGATCGAAATTTTCATCCAGTTATGGCGGTTTTGCGAAGAGGCGCATAATTGTGCCACGAAGTTGGACCACAGACAGCACTGAAGAAGAGTGGCGGTGGCGTACGGCCTTGGGGGAGAAACACGTCGGGCAGACAAAATTAATATTAGATAAAGGCGTATTAGTTAATTGCCCATTCGGAGAAGGCCCTCCGGACGCCGACAAATGGCTGGAGTTGGAAATTTTAATTATATCCATCGGGCCTGAAAACGGCAGCAAACAGAATGAAAAGTAAAGGCTTGGGAATCTAAAACTAACCGCTCATATTCTGTACTTACATGTTAGTTTTATTAAATATAAATAACAAATAGTGTTCTAGTTACAGTACGTTGAATTTAAAGAAATTTAACATTTTGTTGTATTAAAAATAATGTGTAAAGCGATTCGATTAGAGCGTTTTCGACTAGAGAAAAATAATCGGAAACCGATTATTATCGATTGTGGAGGGCGATAATAATCGTATATTATCGATAATTGTGATCCCGATAATAATCGGCTTAATCGATGATTCCATTTTCGATTATTTTCTATGATTTGAAATAGTGAAGTCATCTGTTAGTGATGATCAAAAGTTTGTAGAATCTGTAATAACGCGCTCATAATGCAAATATATCGTTTCAATGGTTTCCATCCGTTTCGAATCAACTGGCTGGTTTTTGTTTACTTATGCACGTTATATGCACCGCAATCAAATCACTTTCAAAATACACACAGGAGAAGGAGGAATGGGCTTTGAAGGAGGACAGGGGAAGAAATCATGTAGAGGTGTGGTTGATGGAGACAGGGAACGGGTCAGCGTCAATCATCACATTGATAAATGTAAGAAGTAGGAGAGAGGTATGAGAAGTGACTCATTAATATTATTGTTGTAAGTGCATAGAGTGGTTATTTTGGTGTTCTAATTGGGTTTTTGTTACTATTTGAATGGGTATTTATTTGTTATTATTTTTCTTATTGTAATTTCTTGTTGTGAGATTGTAAGGGCACGAGTATGCCAATAAAGGTTATGTATATAGATGTAGATAAAGTTGTTGTGAACTGATGCCCGATATTCGAACTTATATTTTATGTTAAGATTTGTTTTATATTTGACTTAAGAGGACCGCGTCACAGAATGCTCATCCTTATACGGATCGATCTCTCATTAAATATACTTTGTTTTGATATGCACATTTACGCTTAAATGTTGGGTAATTATTGAGATATTCATCGTGTAAAAAGCGTTTTTTCCGAAAATGTCGAGTTTTAGCTTTTTCATTTATTTTTTCATATTTCCCGTATTCCTAGTGTGGAGTACGGTGAGACTACAGGGGTCACCAATTTGTGGGCTGGTTATCGTTAGATAAATGATACGCGTTTTTTCTATCACAAGTCAGATTTATTAACAAACTCAAATTCTGTAGCAGATTGAAGAGCAGAGCGCGAGTGTTGGTGGGTTTTTGTTCTGAAGAAGGTCAGTGAACAAGTGCCATGATGAAAAGAAGTTTAGAAGTTGGAAGATGCTCGTGGAGGATGATCTAGATGGGTGTGCTGAAGTCAGAAGATTCTGATTGGCTAGAGTGACTTAGCCATCTCGGAAGGTTGAGGCCGCCTCCGAGAAGGTGGAGCATAATGTCACTAGGAATGGAGGGAAAAATCCCTAGGAATGTCTTGCGTGCGGGAGATCTAGCGACCGATGCAAGGGACATTGGGAAGCCATAAAGAATGATGGATTTGACAAGGGACATGATTTTGGAATTAGCACGTCGGGGGTCACCAATTATGTAGGGTACGGTGTGCCGTTCGTTGCGAGTAATGATGCAATTGTTTAGGAATGAAGAATAGTTTATTTATCACACAAGTAAGAAAAATAGTAAAAATGGAATGTCGAAGTGAACAGCGATGTTCCGCGTGCGTTAGCAGAAAACTAATTCCTCGAGGTAAAGAAATATAAAGACCTAGAGGGTGCATCAAAGAAAGAGCGATAGTATAGTAAGACAGAGAAAGAGCGCAAGGGTCGAAGGGAAGATATATTCTTGCGCTTGGAATGCATGCAAAGATTGGAAACAGATGTGTAGGTTTGGAAGATTTGCAGAGTTGAAATTGAGAGAATAGACAGTGGAAAAAAAAACCTTGAAGAAATACAAAATCTAATATATGCTAATGTGTCGTCTGGACCACCATACTAGGATTAAAAATCATGCACCAGTCGATTCAGCGTAACATTATAACTCATGAAAGTTGAGTTTAATATCGTCGATGATTTCACTGACAACTTTCATGAGTCTTAATATCGGTTCTAAGTAATCAAATGAAAAACTGTCCGAGGAGTTTGAAGATATTTTCACACTATGTGCAATAAGGGCAATATGAAAAAAAAGTAAGGAAAAACCTAAAACTCGACATTTTCGGAAAAGACTTTTTTTACATGATAAATATCTCAATAATTACTCAAAATTTAGGCGTAAATGTGTATATCAAAACAAACTATATTTAATGAGGGATTGATCGTACAAGGATTGACATTCTGTAACATGCAGATTAGAAAATATTTTACAAAAAAGTTTGAATTTCACGCTTTAGTTCCGCATTTTGCCGCTACGTGGTACCGGTCGGACCCGGTCCTCTTAAGTATGTTTGTTTACTGGACCAAAATAGTGTAAATTGCACTACTTAAAACCAACTTACCTAGAAATTTTTATTATACCCATTGTCGCACTCTGAAAAAGATAATAAATAAAACGAAAACCAACGAGTAGGACATATGAGAAAAGACAAATAAGAAACAATATATATACTGTACTTATATAATAATTTTATTAAACATAAATAACAAATAGTCTTCAACGTAAACAGCTACAGTGGGTTATCTTACATGCTACTACAATGGTTTTTGCACAAAACTGACATTTTTGCGCCGTATTTTTGCGTTTAAGCACATGCAACATGATAAAGATATGTAAGCAGTGTATTTTCGATAGTTCTAGAGCTATCCCCACTCTTCATCGATTTTATCGGCGGCATCTAGCGTCAAGGACAGTAACACTTCAGTAACATGCTGAGTTGGGCCACAAAATTCGCTCGATGGAAATAAGTTGGTGGGGATGGAACCAGAACAGTCACAAACACACCACTTATATGGCGAGAAGTGCTCGAAATTGAGGTTTCGGTTTATCATAGTTTTATAGACAACAGGTTGGAACGGGTGGGTATCTTCGGGTAGTTCTCAAACATCGATTTATAAGTCGTAACTAGGATAATTCACATTTACAAAAACAAAGTACAGCCAACATCTGGCAATCAGATACACGATATTTGATAGAAGTTGCTGTCTTCTGTCTTAGAGATTCATTTTTTTCGAGGATATGTTCTGTCATGCTCTGTATATTAATATGACGATATAGTTCTATCTTAAGAGGACGGTTCCACTTGCACACAGCACTCGCATTCCGGTAATATTTTGGCTTTGACGTACATTATTATAAGTACAAATACACGAGAGAAAAAACGCAGATCAAAAAGTTGAAGATTCACACATCACTCGTACACGATGAAAAGGTATTCTTTGGGGGGGTGGGGGTGGGGGCAGGAATGGGTATGGAGGATATGCTTACACTCGATAGTAAACGGTAAAGTCGATACGTTTTTTTACGGTAAAATGCAGCGATAAATGCGAACAAAAATACCAAAAATGGCGGGAAACAATGGCTATAAATATTGACTTGGTGAGCAAGTTCGTCGCTTCTTCCACGCGTGGCTGTGGTAATTTCGTCTCCCCGATATGAAAGTTATAATATTTCTTTATCGCGGAGGTCGCCGCGCTGCTCCTCGAGGCGATTTTAATAAACGAATATTGGAAATGGAATAAATTATGCTCCGGGATGCCACCCGGGGCCGCTGGAGCAGGAATGATTTTCAGTTTGGAGATTAAGCAAAAAAAACTGTCTTTAGTTCCGGGGTCGCCGAGGTCCCGGGGTCGTTCTTCTTCTTCGCTGCGGTGTATGAACACAAGAAGATTTAGACGGGAGGCGAAACTACTATTGACTCCGAGGTCAGGGGTGATCCCGGTTTTTCGTGCTTCGTTTTCGTGGGAGTGCAGGGAAAATTTCGCGGGGCGGCGAAAATAAATATGTACAAAAAAACAAGCACGGCAGCGCTTTAAGTGGGTATCGTAAAAAAGTTTCGCGTTTCATATTACATGGCACTTAAGAACTCTTGGTATTCGTCCACGTCCATTAAGTCTTCATCCCATTTATCATCCACTTCGATGAAGCTATAACAGAAGAGCAGACGACACATACGGGTGGATTTAGTAATTAAGGTCAAGGTGATTGTTGATGGTTGAATATTGTTTGTTCGCAATTGTGGGACAAGGACAAGGTTTAACGATAATTCAGAAGTGATATGATGTTAGTTGGAAATGTTAAAGAGGAACTTTGGGACTTTGGGGTAGACCCTGTGGAGTAGAAGGAATATGATTAGACCTCCGCTCTGGAAGTTTATTTGAATTTAGAATCGGTATTTTAACAGTGTCCTCTTAAAAATTTAGTAACTCTTCCCCAACCTGAGGAATGCACAGTTCAAAAAGGAAAGTGCGACATGAAAACTTGTTTAGAGAACAGGTTCCATGATTGAAAAACACTGTTTAAATGAATACAAATGAGAATACATACTTTTCCGAGCGAATACTGCGTCTCCTTCGTTGTGGCGCCTGCTCGCTGGTGGCCTCAATACACAGAAGAATGAGGCGCTTATCACAAGTGTATGGCGTCTGCTCCAGGAGGCGGGGGCCACGCAATGAACCAGCCAGCCCGACCTTGTCCCTGGCGCCAGTCTGCCAGGCGTCGCAAGACGTGTCCAGAGCTCTCTCGCCGTTGACGAGCGCCCCATGCCAGACGGCCTTGTGCGGCCACGCCATGTCCGTCAGCACATTCTTCCCACTAAAGGAGAAGATACGTGGTGGATGTGGGAAGGGCGCCCCGTCGCCCTTAAACATCTCCGCCCACGAATTGAAGAGAATCTCGCCGCGAAGATTCGCCACCGGTAACTTCCTATCCAGCTGACGCACGATCGAGTCGACATTCTGTACGCGCGACGAAAGGAACGCCCTGAAGGTGCCCCTGAGACCCTCGCGTCGCGACTCCCTGTAACATGCATAGTCCGCTCCACGTACCCCATGTACATCCCCCGAGTACGGCTCGTTCAATGCCGCCATGCGCAACTGCAACACACAAACACCAGCATCGGTAGTAAAAAGTTCAAAAATCTTACATATTTTTTTAACGACGCTGCATGTTCCGCCCGGCGACCCGAACCTCGTAATTGCCGTGCCGCTTTCAACGTAAACTCACCATTTTAGGATACCACTGCAAACAGAAGTGAAAACACTGAAATTGCAAATTTTTCACAAACTAGCCTAGCCTCTGTGGCCTGGCGGCGTATGAAAATGAAAATTTGCGGTGAGGAAAAAGTGAGGATATATATACTCACATTAGGCACATCTGCTCCCGGCTTCGGATTGATGTGATTGATCAGATTGCTGACTTCGAACGGTGGGCGCAATTGCGGGCTGCTCGTTGTCGACGGTGCTGGTGTCGATATCGCTACCAGTGAACCCAACTGCAAATCAATTCCGAATAATAATCGCACGCGTCCGAACCTCTGGCGACCACTCTTGCCCAATGTCGGGCCGGGAAAACCCGCGGCCATCACGCGAAAAGCAGTTAATTACAAACCACCCGCATTAATTGAAATTAATATTAATTGTAGCGGACATATCATTGATTGCATTTGTAATTAAGTTATTAGTTTGGGAGTGCCGGATTTTCAGTTAAATCAAAATTACATATTGAAGCTGATAAATGAGCAAATCGGAAGCGGATTTGGGCAAACACGGCGGGAAAACTCACCGCAATGTATTGCCAGCCGTTATTCACGCGCACGAGCAATGCCTGCTCGCTGATAACATAGGCGAGTGTACCGACAGGGCTGGCGTTCGTCATCTTGGTCATCGCCTCCTTATCCTGGAAAGTGACAGCGCCAGGAACGATGCGCGTCGAAAGATCCTGCTCCTGGTCGTAGACCAACGGGCTCGCCGTTGCGCGACCTAAACGCAAACATTCTTCAGACAAAGAGAACACCCGAAAAAATATGATAAGCGATTGTTAAAAGCGTGGGTGTGAATGAAAAAGCTTTGGAATTTCTTCGGTCGGCGGCGGGCGTGGAACGCAAACGGAGGAAATTAAATTTATGCTGACAAATGTGTGTCATTGATATGCATCTGGGGTATGTAGAGCGCGTTTATTCCTGCAGGAGCAACGGCAGTGAGGGGGCAGACGTGCGGCAATTTTGCAAAATGTCTCTGTCGACAGTGACCAGTCACAGGTCGACGTGGAGCAACATTTTTCCTGCTCGAGGTGTGCAACGCCTGGCAGCCGATAGTGAAAACCGGTTTAAATATAAAATGGGATCATCCAGCCTGCGTTTTGTATGCGCCCTGACTCCCGAATAGAATTTGGGTATTGTCATGTCACTTCACAGGGAATATTCACACGCACGTTTTGAATTTAGCATGGGCAAACGCAAAATTCCTGCAAATATCGATATAATGACCTCTCGTATGGTGTTTATTAAGCGTACGGTTTTGTGGGGTATGGGAAGTGTTGAAAGGACAAGTTTGAATGGTTAGTTACAACAATTAGTCAGTTGCAAATGAGGGCGAAAGGGTTTGGGAACAATTAAACTAATGTTATACCGTTATTAATGCGGAATCAAGCGTACCACGCTACACCCCGGCCGCACGCTGATGGAAATATTAAACGCGAGATTTGCATACAAACACTAGTTCTACGCGTCGATTTTGCCTCCCTCCCCCTCCAGGCCAGCGAAATGTTTCACGAGCTTTTACACCCCTTTAGGATAGAGTGAAATTTCGGACCTGTTTCAGCTACAAACAGGCCCGTCGGCAAACATGGGCGTTAAGCAAATTTGCGCGCTACAATTGCATGTTTTTAGAGCGCTCCACTTGCAACAATAAAATCATAAACGTCTTGAGTGTTGGCAGATTCATGCGTCAAAAAGTTTTACGATTCCCCGGCGAGGCATAAAACAATTTGAAGTTTTAGGATGTCGCGCCGTCTCAAAAAGCATCGACTCCCGAATTCCCCAAGCGTTGGCCATGCAAATTCTACTACCCTACGGTTGTATCACGCTGAAAATATCTAAGACAAGTTTATCGGTGTCTGTCTTCTACAAGGGCACTCTTCTTAGGCTCGAAATTATTTACCTGTTTTCAATTCTTTCAATTCTCGCAGAGCTTTCAGCTCGTCTAAGCTGCTGCTGCGAGCCGGTCCTTCTCGAGTCACGCAGCGCAGAAAAGGTGGATTAAATTGCGGCGGTTAGTTTTCATTTCGCATAATAAGGCGATTTAATTAAACGACGTGGATAAGGCCAGAGTCAAGTGTGTGCTTACCTGGTCGCAGATTGTACATGGGGCCACCGTAGGCAGCGATGCCCGGCTCTCCCTTCGGCCCAGTTAGGGATATGCCAGGCGGGCCAGGTGGTCCCGGCGGACCTGGCGGGCCCGGCACGGCAATGTAGCGTTCCTCGCCGCTGGAAACACCCGGCGGCCCGGGTACGCCATCCCGGCCATCTCTACCGGGCATTCCGTCGAGACCCGGTTCGCCTTTTTCACCTCGTGGACCCTAGTTGAATGAACACATAATTTTGCTGACTCGTACAAATTGAACAACTGCGTTGGGAGTGATGCACTTACCCGTCCATCGCCCGAGTCACCTTTTTCACCTTTGGGACCTTGGGACCCGGGATTTCCTGGCGTTCCTCTACCCTATAGATTTGTACGAAGTTTAAGTCTATGAGTATACAAACTAGGACGGACATATTTTTTATGTTGTGCAGAACTCAATAAATTAAGTCATCCTACGTATTTCTATCAAAAATTCCTCGTTTAACAAGACTTAGACGATAGAAGAAAGTGGAAAGCTAAAGGATTGATTCATGGGATCAGACTCTGGACCTCTGTCTTCAAAGTTTTGAGAAAAATAAAGTCTTACCATCCATCCATTACCATCGCCACCATTACCAGGTTTTCCAGGTGGGCCTGGAGGTCCTAAAGGTCCAGCCTTTCCTCGACGTCCTCTCTTGCCCAATTCTCCTTTTTCACCCTAAGAATACAGTACATTGGGACGATTCTACTCATTAACGTTTCACTAATACCTTTATTGTAATAACATCAGCATCAGAATTAACCACTTGAATTGGTCCAGGCGGTCCTCGTTCTCCTCTTTCGCCCTTCATTCCAGGAGGACCAATAGGTCCAATTGGCCCATTGTTTCCGGGCTCGCCTTTTTCACCAGGTTGACCAGAAGCTCCGTTCATCCCTGGCACACCCGGAATACCTGCTTCGCCTGCTTCACCACGTTCCCCTTTAGATCCACGTTCTCCAACGTCACCTTTAGGTCCCACTTGGCCAATTACAGTCCCGGCATATTCTTTGTTATCACCGTATTCGAATGGTAAGCCGGGAGGCCCTGGCGGTCCAGCCGGTCCAAGGGCACCTTTCTCTCCCTTTTCAGCATTCTTCCCGTTCGCACCTGGCGTACCGGGAAGTCCATCCAAGCCAGGACTACCTGGTTCACCCTTGGGACCCTGAGGTCCACGCTCACCCGGGAAACCCCGATCGCCACGATCACCTTTACCACCTGCCTCACCACGTGTACCTTTAGAACCTTGTAGACCTCGTTCGCCACGTTGACCTGCAGCTCCAGGGGAACCGGGTTCACCTTTCAGTCCGGGACTTCCTGGCCGTATTGCACCGGCGCCTAAGACTGCATCCTAAATAAAGATAAATAAGTTTTAAAATCTCTCCTTTACTTTTGATCGAGAAATGTTTCAAGCTACTGTGTTTATTGTTAATTAACCTTGAATGAAGTCCTTGGTTTCCAGCTAGGCTGCATTTATTGAAGTTTGGAGATGTTAGTGATTTGGAAATGTAAAATTTGAGAATTGCTTACGTCCAAGTTTTCAAACTCCACTGGACCAGGAGGTCCAGGTGGTCCTGGCGGTCCAACTTGTCCAGGTATACCATCCCGTCCACTCTCGCCCTTCTGCCCCTGCATACCCTCGGGGCCAACAGGTCCCTTCTCACCTCGATCACCCTTTTCACCCGGTGGTCCTTCAGCACCACGCTCGCCTGGCATACCTGGCTGACCTGTCATCCCAGGTGGACCCTGCTTGCCCTCGGTGCCGGGAATGCCCGGCGGGCCCGGTAACATTTTCGGCATGAGGAACGAATTCATCAGACTCGTGACATTACAAGCGCACGTGCCGCCCTACAGTATACGGAAAATATGCCCATGTTATCGCCACATCTTTCGCGTAGTTTAATTGAAAAACTTTACCGTTCCGCCGAGTGACTCCCCCGGAATGCCCGGTAATCCGGGCGGGCCCGGTGGGCCGGGTGGACCTCGAATAGGCTCGCCTGGAGGTCCCTACGTATTTCCGCAGGAAAAAAAGAAACAAAACAGAAAAACAAGCGCGAATTTATTTATAAAGTGTTAGAAAGTCGTTTGACGCCAGTGATTTACCCTCGGTCCCGGCTCGCCCTTCTGCCCGCCGCGGTGCTGCTGCTGTTGCGGCGGTCCTTCATGAGCAGCGGCCGGATCATCATCAAGTACTTTATTACAGCAATTTTCCTTTAAACATTTGCAGTGCTTACCGTTGGGCGGCGGCGGCGGAGGCGGGAACGCCAGCAGGCCGTCACTTCCGCTGCCCTCCGGCGCAATCACCTCGTCCTCGCGCACGACCTGCGCAAGAAAGTTCACGTCAGGGAAACCCGCAGCAAATAAGCACAAAACGCAAAACATTATACCAAACAGACGAGGCGGATTTACTCTCAGACGTATGAAAACCTCGCCTGAGGCCTTTAAAACAGTGAGAGGAGGAGAGGAGATCCTCTACGGAAAGGTTTGATCTGATTGAATCGATTTTCAGAGTGACCTTGAAAGTATTAGAAAGCTTCGAGTAGAAAATGTTGGTAATTCGTAAGGAAATCAGCCAGACATTCATAAAAGTAATCCCTAAATTTGATCTGAACACAGTCGTCGACCCTTATATCTCCTTTGACTTGTCAGATTTGATGCGGTCAGTCAGATGCGGAGTTGATGTCAGGCCTCAGGAATTGTTGTCTAAGTCCGGTAATGTTCCGATTCGCATTAATTATAGGTGATTCAAAACTGGGACGTCCTCTGATTTTAGACAATGCTCCAGTTACATCGATAATCGTAAGCAAACTGCAGCGTTCACAATTGTTGGATTTTTAAAATAAATTTCACAAAATGAGATGTGATATTAACAAACATGGAGTCGTATTTTAAACTCCTAAAGTCGGTAGTCGAAGATGAGATACCACATTTTCATATTTTCAAAAAGAGATTACATATTATGTTATCAAACATGCTGTAGTTGAATTGAAAACCTTGACTCCCTAAAAATTTAACGACTCTTGAATTCCCAATTTGCACTTGGTTGAAGTCAGTGCCACCTACTGACTTACTTACCGACTTACAGTATTTACCTACAAACTCAAGAATTTCTAGAG
Source organism: Weissflogia rhopalogaster (assembly GCA_019419845.2). Classification (NCBI taxonomy): domain Eukaryota; kingdom Metazoa; phylum Arthropoda; class Insecta; order Coleoptera; family Staphylinidae; genus Weissflogia; species Weissflogia rhopalogaster. The sequence continues at coordinate 61,648 of WSZQ02082472.1, forward strand.
AATGAAATATAGTGAAATAAAGAATGGGTGAAAATGAAAGAATAAACTCCGAAAGAAACACACCGGAACGTAAATAATCCGGTACGTATTTAAGAAAACGACAAAAAGTACGACTCCCCGAGCAAACACGGCAAACACGCAGATGTGTTGGCTCATAAGTTAGCTGGGCGAAGAAGGTGAGTGGCACTTGGGGGATTATCTAAAGCGCTCATTCCCGTTTCTGCACACTCTCGTTTTATGCGCGCGCAAAACTACGAAAGAATGCCCGAGCATACTGCCGCCAAGCATGCAAAAAACCGTTAACAATATTATACTTTTATACTTACGTCTGATAGTATATCGTTTAGTGAATTCGAATCGGGGAAAAGGTCTTTGTCGTTAAATCCCTAGTAAAAATAAAGATAAAACAAAAATAAAATGAAACAAAAGCGTCTTAAAACTCGTCGTATCATCGTATAAAATAAGTATTAAAAAAGAGACCCACAACTATATTCAAGTTGAGTGTTTTTGTACGAAAGAAAGTCTTTTGTGTAAAAGTATGCAATCCGTTCGGCACCATAGCGCATGTGACATTTTCGTTGTACAAGATTACAATGTCGTGGTATTACCTTGAATGTGGTATCGCACTGCGAGTCCGCCATGTTGGGATTATCGTAAATTTTCAGCTGATCCATGGCGCCCTTTAAAACAAACGTTTAGCAAAATTTTTGGTATGCATTTGACGGTTTTGATAAAATAAAAGCATTTCGGCGAGTGGCTCTCTTTGGCTACCGTTGACATCGCGGAACATAAATCACAAATTTCCGATGTTCGCACGCTCCCATTTGTGTGCATAAACCTAGATGCATATTAACCGGGGATTCACGTTTTTTTTGTTTGTGTTCGTTGTTATAATCCAGACATATGAGTATTTTCGCCACGTCGAGTTGCGTTCTGATGTTAGTCGGATAGTTTGGCGAACTTGTGTACAGATTGCACGCTCGTTGGCTGCGTTCAACAGTGCGAAAGTGTTGGCGTTTATATCCGCAAACCGAAATGAATTTTACTTTGCTTTCGCCATTGGCGAAATATGCCCAAAATTCAACCGGGGAGTAGGGAAAGCAAAACAGGAACAATCCAAAAACACCTCAATTTGCTTGTTGTAACCACCAAAATGTTGTTGTTGGCTGCACAGACACCAACACAACAACCTAATCTTATCGATATTGTTGGCTTTAGTTTGAGGTTATGTTGCTACACGCAAAACAGCATGTATTTGTACATTATGCAAAATCTATTAACATAAACTACTCCTGTTTGCACTGGCGGTAAAGCTATCTAAACTGCTGTATTAGAACGCAGATTACTTCATCGTCGAAACTGAGCGTCTTCTAAACAGCAAACTGTTACATATTCAATAGGTGCACGCTTGGGAAGATTCATAATTATTGTAACACACATCCTCCTTCCACCAGAGTTTGTTCGGGGGAGGCAAACTGCATCTGCGATGGAAGGAGATTGATTCGTCCTTTCCAGAGGCGAAGAACATGAAATTTATGGAAACTCTTAGAAGCAGAACTTTTGATCTATTTCTAGAGGGATTTTGTAGATGGTTTGTTTATCGAATACATTTTAAATATTTTAAAAAGTAAATTAAGTTGTAAAATTTAATTTTATTTGAAGGTAATTGTTAGGTCCGTAGCAGAAATATAGCTGATGCTATTGTCGCGAATGCGAAAAGCTGATTAAGAAATTCATATTAAATAACAGGAAAACCACTTCTGGAAAGTTTA
>WSZQ02082473.1:6766-16768 GCA_019419845.2 Weissflogia rhopalogaster
CATAGACTACTTGGAAACCTGACAAGGAATGGAAGAATGCATTTATTTTGGTCTTACCAAGTCCATCGGTGTCGCCAATTTCTATCAGGAGCAGATCCAACGTCTTGTCGAGGCAGCTTCTATTTCACCTGTGGTAAACCAGGTGGAATGCAACCCAAACTTCAGCCAGAAGCTGGCTTATTGTCCTGGTTGCGTATTCCCCACTTGAAAGAAGTGAACGACGTGGTTCACCCGGCTTTCCTGAGCCTACCATGTACGATCCCAAAGTGATTAGTATGGCCAAAACGTATAACAAAACACCTGCACAAATTGTTCTTCGGTATTTAATATCTCTAGGTGTCGCGGTTATACCGAAATCTGTGACTAAATCCCGAATTCAAGAGAATATCGATGACTTTGATTTGCTTGATAAAGATGTTAAGTATCTTGATTCTTGCAACAAAAACGTGAGAGTTTGCCAATCGCGTACATTTGCGGATCATAAATATTTTCCTTTCCTGATATAAAGTTTTGCTTTAAATAATAAGCAAAGGGAATTTATATTTTATTACGAATATTTTAATATTGTTATATCATTTATAAACCGCATTTTGGTAGTTAAATTGTCACATTTGACAAAGAAATAAACTTAGCCTTGAGAACATATTGGTTTGTAACTCAGCTGATTGTGAGTACAAACTTCATTTGTTTGTCCACAAATTTTGCTCAGTTCACACAACACTAAGGTAATTATAAACGTAACTCTTGCTATACCTACCATATACCCGTTAATGTACATCACACAATTTAGTTGGCACTTACATTCTACTGATTGCCTCGTTGATCACAAGATATCAGTAAACAACATCAGTTTGCTTTGTGTGATTTCTAGTCAGCCATTATTGAACAGTACAGTCCTCTAACGGTAGTTTGTTGCTTTAGAACAGCGGGAAATTCAAAATGTCTCAACGAAGTCGTGTGGTGAATCTTTATAAAACAGTGAGTAATCTTTTTAATGTGATGTTGAAATATTTTAAATTGTATTTCAATTATTTAGCTCTTACATTTGGGTAAAGACTATCCACAAGGTGCCGAATTCTTTCGGAGTAGATTGCATAAAGTTTTTTTGAAGAACAGCACCGAAACCGATCCAGAGAAAATTGAGAAGATGATTGCTCATGGACAATATATTGTTAAGGAATTAGAGGCTTTATATATGTTAAAGAAATATAGAACTTTAAAAAGGAGATATTATAATGAACAGTAATCCTAAGTTTCATTATCAATTAGTAGATTGTAATAGTTGAAGTGGGATTTTACCACTGTTTTTGAAATAAAGTTTTGATAAACCTTTAACCACTTGTTTTACTCCCAAGGACCAACGTTCTTGGGGAATAGATTAACAATCTATTGATCCTTTTTCATTAGGCAGATAGGGCAAATAATAAATAAGACACAAAGAATAAGGGATACCCTACAAGAAGTAGTTTATATTTTCTAAAAAATCCAAAGGAATCCGAGAAAAACATCACAATTGGATGAATGCGACATCTAGCCCACCTGGGCAGCCTAGTGCTGGCATCTCCGCTTACCACGTAGGCGTAAGGGGTTCGATTCCCCGAGGTGGGCAATCCACCGGGTGTGTTGCGAACAGCAACATCAACCCGCGAATTAACGCGAATCAGGGCGTTGCAAGGAGGTATTCAAGTATCTTGGTTGGCAAATTGTACCCGTTGTCCTAGAGAATATCATTAATCAACATTCTGCTGTAAAGGAATCTGTAGCTTTTGGTATTCCTAATGTAGGTGGAGGTTGTCTAACTACTGCAGCTGTTATCTTAAAAGAGGGATATGATAATACAAGCCCAGAAGAAATTGCGAAATTTGTAGAGGAAAGGGTTTATGATGCTAATAGACTTCGAGGTGGTGTTTTTACTTTGAAGGAGTTGCCTAGGACGCCTTCAGGAAAAATACAACATCGTAAACTTTTTGAAACAAAGTTAATGTCAACAGTGAAAAATTGTAATTGAAGACATTTCGACTACTACAAAACAGTCTAAATTCTGCGTATTCCATAAATTATTTGAACTGTTATCAGTTACTTCCCCCCACTTGACACCATTCAACATTTAAACTATAAACATCTGTAGCGATTTATTCGCAATGTAAATATTTTTCATGTTGTAAATAATTAAATAAATTAAATAAATGCACATCTTCTAGGTCTCTTATTTTCATACTTTCCATACTTTTCTTCTTCTTGTTTCTACCTGCTCTGCATCTTTTCATGGCACTGCACATGTCCAGAGACTCGCGCCTTAATTTCCGTGGCGATTGTAAACGCCACGGCCTACCCAGCGGTTCCGACCATTTTCAGCCCCACGGCTGCGACGCTGGCTTTTCCCAGAACGGTTAAAACCGATGCCGCTTCAATCCCCAAAGTAGAAAAGCGACCTTCTCTCCTGCACCTCTCCTTGGTGCGTTTAGCCAATGAGGAGATAGGTTTTCTACCCCAACCACGCGCACGCGACTCTTCTAAGCCACTTGCAATTTTGCGGGGGAGACAGTCTCAAATCTCGGTCAAGGAAAGTCGCGAACTTGGTTTACCCTAAAACTACTTCGTATATCGTGCTGTACATTAGAACGTTTGCTCGTCGCGTTTGGTGTTAGTCAATAAATACTTTTTGTTATTTATACTTGCTTATTAATATCACTCATCGTTACACGACCAAAAACCCCACATATATGATATTTTGTTTGATATGATACTATTATAATCATTATATAAATTATTTTTATTTATTTTGAAGACAATATTATGCAGTACGAAACATTCACATTTGCCAAAGTATATCTTTGTTTACGAAGGCATTACTCAATAGATATATGAGTAGATGACCTTAACGTATTCTAAATATCTTCATATTGATACGCGACTGTCTTCAAACCACGTGAATAAAGTGCATACGTGTCGAACATTATTTGCTAACATGTTCAAATTGCGATATTATTAGTCGATTTAACTCGAATTAGCGGTCAAGTATTTATGTATTTACTGATCGTTCTACTTAAGAGTTATCAAACTGCATATAATACAGCGTAATTTACCATGGTACACTATAATGACTTTGTGATCCTACTTATCAGTTAATGGGAAGAATTATTATATGCAACAACTTATTACTCTCAGTCAGCATTTCACAATAATTGACTACATGCTGAAGTTCTGCACTATTTAAGCGGAAGACAAGTACTTTAAAGGTTACTTTACTGGGAATAGTTTAAAGAGAAGACAATTCTTTTATTATCAAAATCTCGTTTATCACCTACAATCATGGAGGGTAAGTTTCAAAAACATTTTTGTAAAATCATCTCTTGATTTTCATGGTTTAAGATTACGAAATTTATATCGAAAATGGTGTCCTTCATGCCTATCCTGATCCGGAGTACAATTGTCCGAAAGGCATTGGCTATTTTATTTACGAAGCATGCGAGAAATATTCCAACAATTTGTTTCAAGTAAGTTTAATAACTTCACTGATTGTGAGTCAGCAAATTATGAAATCACTTTTAGATATGTCCCTATACAAACAACGCACTAACCTTTGGAGAGTTCAAACGGAAGTCTGTGAATTTAGCTGTAAACCTTAGAAATTTGTGCTCGATTCAAGTAGGTGATATCATCATGACTAGCATGAAAAACTCTTTGGAAAATTCAATACCAATTGCTGCAACATTATTTCTAAATTGTGTGACATGTTCTTTGGATCCCACACTATCAATCCGCGACTGTGAGCATCTGATAAGTCTGACAGAGCCTAAAGTAATCATAATTGACGTAAATGTTGTTGATAATATCCAGACAGCCCTCAGAAATATCAGAAAAGATGCGATTTTAATTGTAAACGTTAATGGTGACAAAGGGAACGAATTAAATGTTAATTTGAAACTGCAGAATTTATTAGAAAATGTTAACAATTTCGAAGTGTTTCGACCTGCTATTGTTGATAATGATCAAACAATGGCCGCTATTTTATTCAGTAGTGGAACTACTGGTTTGCCGAAAGGTATCAGTCTTTCTCAATTGAGTTTATTTTCATTTGCAGATAATATTAAGTAAGTTTCTGTAGGTTTTAATAGTTTTTTCGATTATACTTAACTGATTTTTAGAATTTTCATGAATAATCCAAAAATAATTCTGTATTGCACGACATTTTACTGGATATCTGGAATTGGGCTGTTTTTAAAACAATTCAGGACAGGAACAGCAAAAATCACGTTGGAAATGTTTGATGTCGACTTCTTTTATAAGGTTTGCAAAAAGTACGAAGTTGAAGCAATCTTCTTGGCGACGAGTTACCTTCCTAAACTCTTTCAAATTGAAGAAGCATTAAAGAATGTTACATCTTTGAAGCAAATATTTGCAGGAGGAATGATGCCAAGTAAAGGACTCTTTGCTAATTTGATGGAAACTTTCCCCAATATATCTTTCAAGCAAGGGTATGGCATGACTGAAATGTCAGGTTGTTGTTGTGCCTTTATTGGGAAGTATCAACATTTGGGTGCGAAATTTCCAGATAGTACTGGACTTCCCTTAGCTGGATTTGAAATCAAAGTATGTTTTTCTTACTTCTATTTTGATATATTTATTTTTTTGGTTTTATTTATTGTTACATGTTTATATTTTATTACCTTTTTACAGATCCTGGACAAGGAAACTGGTAAAATTCTTGGACCAAATGAAACAGGAATAATCCACGTTAGATCAAAATATTCCATGTTAGGTTACTACAAGAACAACAACGATAATCCATTCCAAAAGGACGGATTTCTTTGTACCGGTGATGTGGGTTATTACGATGAGAATAAACTAATCTACATCTCAGGACGTAGTAAGGATATGTTCAAGTACCAATCTTGGCACATAGTCCCTGCGTCCCTAGAAGCTGTAATCAAAGAGCATCCAGCCGTTGACGAAGCTGCTGTTTTTGGTATACCCCATGGAGACGATGGCCATCTGCCGAGTGCTGCTATAACACTGAAGAAAAACACTGCGGATGTACAACCTGACGACGTGGCAAATTTTGTTGCTGATAGAGTGGCTGATCGTCAGAGACTACGTGGCGGTGTTTACATTCTCAACGAAATGCCAAGGACACCGACAGGAAAAATACAATCTAGCAAATTTTGTGATATGATTACAAACGGTAGAAGTGGTTTTAACTTGTAATGTTTTTAATGTTTTAAAATTTTACACTTTGTGACGTTGTAAACAAATATATTTTGCTTCTACAAATATTAAACAATAGCAGCATTATTCAAACTGTGGGGTGAACATGGGATGACCTTGCGTAATAAGTGAAATCTAAGGCAATGCCACGGTACTAACCAATTTTTCAATTATGTGGTTTCTACAAGTCAATATTGAAGCATATTCAAACGGACCTGAAAAATGTCCTTTGTAAACAGGATTTTGCTTATTGAAGATTCAATTAAAAGCAGGTTTCACTGTATTAATATTACGACACATTATTGGACCCAGAGGCACGGGCGCTGAATGTTTTTTTTGCAATATTTCACACAGGAGTGCCCCTTGAAGTTGAAGTTGCATTTAAAGATGGTGCTTTTGAAGGTACTAAAGATATTACTGAAGATAGGCCTGATGTTATCGTTGGTGGAGGTGATGTTACTCGTATTGGAGACGTCACAAGAAAATTGTATGGAAAAACAATGCTTCTTTCCTTCAAACATGCCGTGTGAAGAATCTCAAAACGCTTCATGGAGTGTGTTAATCTCCAACGCTTAAAGTAAGCAGAAAAAACACCTTATCCACTAAACTGGAAGCCCGTTTTTTCGTGGTTTCCACAAAATTAAATTATGCGTTAATGTAACGCAGTGCCGCGATCTTCTTTGCCGTTACATTGAGGGCACTTTTCATCTTCAAGTGAACCGCGCAAAAACTTATCGAATTCATATTGAAAATAAAAACTGCACGCACCACAGCAAGAGAAAAACTGCTTTCATCAAGAAAAACATATACAGCAAGAAAACTTAATGTGCCTACTCCGATGGTACACAATTCGGGAATTGTTTCTGTTATGCAGGGCATGGTTGATGAATCGCCAAGACAAATAAAAACAAATGCCAGCCCGTAGCAAATAACCGAAGTCATTCTGCGTGCAATGTTATGGAAAAACAATCAAAAGAAGTTTTTTATGCAGTGAGGGTGTCTTCCTCAAAATAAACATATTGTGTTTGGCGACATTGGAAAGTACATATTGTGGAGATATATAAAGAGCCTTCCTTTATCATCGGGAAATATCAAAAATGTACCATTCTTTTAACCATGAATATGAGTCAAAACCATTAAAAAATATATATGATCAAGTATTGGTGCCGTCCCCCAAATCAAAAGTATTGAGTATGGTGTCAATAGAAAGTGCAAGTTTCCAAGAGTAATATGAAATTAGATTCAATTCGACTGGTCGAAAATTAGCTATCCTTCAGGGCATGTAAAGCAGCAAAATAAAAAATTAAAGAAACAGACATCAACGGCCAACTCAAAAATATTCCGATGAGTAATAAAAGAAAGGACATATTTGTGAGAACTAAACAAAACAAACGCCAATTCGAAACGACTCAAACAACAACTCTTTTAGACGACTTTTCAAAAATATTAATAAATCAAAAGAAATCAAATGTGGGTGCCTGCCTAACCCTAACATATTGTGAATCATAATCTGAAAGAGGGTGATCCTGGGTGCATATAGACACTAAAACTGTTTTGGTACTATCGAGGAAAGGCTGTTTCGGACCCAAAATATAAAAATGGCGTATTAACTGCTGTATTAAAAACACAGTTTGAACAGTTTGAATTACCAAACTGATTTCCCCAAAATTATGAATAATAATTTAAAAATTCATAATTTATCAAATATAGTCGGTTTGGACGAAAAATATCGCCTAAAAACGGAGATATGAACTTTTGACGCGCAAAAACAACAAAATTGGACACTGTGCGTCGGAGATAATTAATGAATCGAGATTAATTCACATCCTGATAAAATAACAGCAGTATTTTATCATTTTATGTAATCATTACACCACCAAAAAATATATAAGCGTGTAAGAAAATCAACACGTGCTCAGTAATTATCAATCTACAAAAATGGATGGTCTGCAAAAATCGAAGTTATAAAATATCAAATTCTAATATAAAATTCCAGGTGTATTTTCAGATTACCAAATCACCATTACGGACGGAGTACTTCATGGTAACCCAGCTCCAATATACAATCTTACAAAAGGGCTCGGATATTTCATTTATGAAGCATGTGAGAAATATTCTGAACAATTATTCCAAGTATGTTAAAAATCACTTCAGTATACGGGTTATGCGGCAAGTTTCCAGTAATCTTTTTCCGTAATACAGTTTCCTTTCTCGAGGAAGCATTTGAAAGTCTTAGATTTTGTCAAGCAGAACTAGGCCGATAACAAAGACAGCAGGAAATGTGTATTACATCATGTATTCATCGACTTATTATAAAACATAAGTAGAAAAAATGTTAAACATGCATTAAATATCACGTTAAATATATTAAATCCACGTTAAACGAGTTAGATACCACGTTAAACGCATTAAATATTACATTGAATGTTTTGTAATGATATGCAATTTGGTCGATTGCATCTTTGCATCTTCAAATTCATCCTCGAGAATATATAGTGGAGAAATTGCTTTAGAGAAAAAGCTTTCGAGAAACCTACCTAGTACCATCATACTTCATTTATTGTATTAATACGATTTCTTCGAACAGATATGTCCATTTACAAACAAAGTACTAACATTTGGGGAATTCAAGGTGCAATCAGTAAATTTGGCTTTAAACCTACGCAAGTTCTACTCTATTCAACCAGGGGACATAATAATGACTTGTATGAAAAATTCTCTGGGAAATTCTATTCCAATTGCGGCTACTTTCTTTTTAAATACTGTGACTTGTTCCTTGGATCCAAGTCTATCAGTGCGTGACTCCGAGCATTTGATTGGTCTAGCTGAACCTAAAGTAATCATTGTTGATGGTGATGTTGTTGAAAACATTAAAACAGCTCTTAAAAATATCGGAAAAGAAGCGATGTTAATTGTCAATCATCCAAATTCAGTCCTGGAAAAGGGAGATATTGAACTTCATAAGTTAATTCACTTTGCTGAATATTCTGAAGAGTTTCGTCCTGTTATTATTGAAGACTCCAACAGTATGAGTACGATTCTGTTTAGTAGTGGAACCACTGGGCTTCCCAAGGGAATATGCATGTCTCAAAAGAGTTTATATTTTCCTACGAATCTTCTACAGTACGTACAAATAAAATATAATGCAAATAATGATATTCAGAAACTGGATATCTGTGTCATTTCAGTATTTATATGGGTACTCCAAAAATTATTGCATTATGTACAACGTTTTATTGGATTTCCGGTCTTGTACTCTTTCTAACTCAATTTATTGATGGATCAACAAAAATTGCATTAAAAAAGTTTGATATTGACGAACTATGCGATGTTTTGAAGAAGTACAACGTGGAATCAGCATTTTTAGCAACCAGCTACTTATCAAAAATGTTCCAAGCTGAAGAGAAAATTAAGGAACTATCCTCATTCCGAAATATATTTACTGGTGGCATGATGGCGACAAAAGGACTTTTTGACAAATTGCGCAAAACGTTCCCAAGAATTGAGTTCATTCAGGGTTATGGTCTTTCAGAATCATCTCTTAGTGGCACAGGGTTCCTAGGAACGTATAAAAGTCTATCAACTGCCTTTCCAGAGAGTACCGGGGTTCCTATACCAGGAGTTCACATTAAAGTACGTTCTTTTACAGCAGTAAACATGAATCGTAATTAAACTTCTTATCTCCAGATAGTTGATGAAGATTCTGGTAAGATACTTGGTCCCAACGAAACTGGGGTAATCTACCTTAAATCCACATGGCATATGCTGGGTTACCATAAGTACAATGGCCCAAACCCATTTACAGAAGATGGTTTTATAAATACAGGTGACATGGGTTATTACGACGAAAATAAACTGTTTTACATATCAGGGCGTAGTAAGGACATGTTCAAATACCAATCCTGGCATATTGTCCCAGCGTCCATTGAGGCTGTGATTAAAGAACATCCTGCTGTTGAGGAAGCTGTTGTTTTTGGCATTCCACATGGGGACGAGGGTCATTTACCTAGCGCGGCCATTACGTTAAAGGAAAATTATGCACATATTATGCTTCCGGAAGATATTGCTAATTTTGTGATGGAAAGAGTGGCTGATCGTCAGAGACTGCGTGGAGGTGTTTATATTCTCAAGGAAATGCCTAGGACAGTTACTGGGAAGATACAATCTAACAAACTCTGTGACATGTTTTCTAATTTTAAGAAAAATGAAAGTGTGTAATGAATTATACATATTTGACAGTAGTAGTAAGACGTGTAGTAACGTCGACTTCAATTGTTAAGCTGTTTAGACCCCTATTCATATTTTAAAAGAAAAAAATATGATATTCTTACGTTCTTTCCATATGTTAACAATGGACACTCGTTTTGCTTTGAATTTTCGAAGTTTGAAGACTTTAGAAACCAAGTGGTTTCTAAAGTGGTGAAAAACTAAAGATATTTTACATAAATTGCATACAAAATGTAACATATATTAATATATTCCCCTTCCGCATACATAACAAGTTTACATTGTAAATATTCGGTTTCTAAACGTGGTCAATCACGAGATCAAGAATGGTGTTGTTACAACCACAAAGTTTAATAGAATGTAATAATACTGTTGTGTGAGTGATTATTTTTCATATTATTGTAATATTTGTGATACGAATGGTTTAAAATTTTAATTATCGTGTGAATTTTGGTTGATTGTTTATCATATACGTGTGTTTAGAGTTTTTACAACTGAGCTAAAGGTAGTTGTTTTTTCGTAATTTTTGTTTTCAATAGATGTCTGTTTTTGTGTATTCAATATTAG